>CM060653.1:19022500-19036764 GCA_030686955.1 Odontamblyopus rebecca | reverse complement strand
ACTCACTCACTCAAATCAATCAATCAATCAGGCAAACTCATTACAGAGGTCATATTCTAAACAAATAAGGTCCATAGAATTTCTGCCATTTCTGAATCCACTGCCTTTTATCAGCTTGAAGGGGAACTAAACTCTCCTGCCAATATTTCCCAGCATTCAAAGCCTTAAAGTGGCCCCAATGGAACCGTGACTCCGCGGCTGCTCTGCCTGGAACAGCAGTTGGGCTCTCGGCGGAAGAACTCATACTTACCTGGCAGGGGCGATACCATGATCACTAAGGTGGTTCGCCCAGGGCGAGGCTCGTCCATTGCACTCCGGACGTGCTGACCCCTGTGAATTCCTCAAATGTGGGAATCTCAACTGCATAATTTGTGGTAGTGGGGACTGCGTCCGCGCTCTCCCTGGTCTCGTCTGTCCAAAGAACTCCAAGAACCAAGGCTTTCTCACCGCTCGTCCAGCTGCTCGTCCAAGCTGCGCAGGATTCCAAGCTCCGCCTCCCTGGAGGCGTGTGCTGCCGCAACCGTCGGCGGGGGAGTGCGTGCGGGCAAGGGCCACAGCTCCCCGGACCCATCAGCGGCATCGCTTCTCGGCCTTTTGGCTAAGATCAAGTGTAGTATCTGTTCTTATCAGTTTAATATCTGATACGTCCCCTACCCGGGGACCATATATTAAATTGATTTTTGGAACAGGGAGATGGAATATGGGGCTTGCTCCGTCCACTCCACGCATCGACCTGGTATTGCAGTGTCTCTGGGAACGGTGCACCTCCTCTTTCAGGTAAACAAACAAACAAACAAACAATAAAACAATAAATCACTCACTCACTCACTCACTCACTCACTCACTCACTCACTCACTCACTCAAATCAATCAATCAATCAGGCAAACTCATTACAGAGGTCATATTCTAAACAAATAAGGTCCATAGAATTTCTGCCATTTCTGAATCCACTGCCTTTTATCAGCTTGAAGGGGGAACTAAACTCTCCTGCCAATATTTCCCAGCATTCAAAGCCTTAAAGTGGCCCCAATGGAACCGTGACTCCGCGGCTGCTCTGCCTGGAACAGCAGTTGGGCTCTCGGCGGAAGAACTCATACTTACCTGGCAGGGGCGATACCATGATCACTAAGGTGGTTCGCCCAGGGCGAGGCTCGTCCATTGCACTCCGGACGTGCTGACCCCTGTGAATTCCTCAAATGTGGGAATCTCAACTGCATAATTTGTGGTAGTGGGGGACTGCGTCCGCGCTCTCCCTGGTCTCGTCTGTCCAAAGAACTCCAAGAACCAAGGCTTTCTCACCGCTCGTCCAGCTGCTCGTCCAAGCTGCGCAGGATTCCAAGCTCCGCCTCCCTGGAGGCGTGTGCTGCCGCAACCGTCGGCGGGGGAGTGCGTGCGGGCAAGGGCCACAGCTCCCCGGACCCATCAGCGGCATCGCTTCTCGGCCTTTTGGCTAAGATCAAGTGTAGTATCTGTTCTTATCAGTTTAATATCTGATACGTCCCCTACCCGGGGACCATATATTAAATTGATTTTTGGAACAGGGAGATGGAATATGGGGCTTGCTCCGTCCACTCCACGCATCGACCTGGTATTGCAGTGTCTCTGGGAACGGTGCACCTCCTCTTTCAGGTAAACAAACAAACAAACAAACAATCAATCAATCACTCACTCACTCACTCACTCACTCACTCACTCACTCACTCACTCACTCAAATCAATCAATCAATCAGGCAAACTCATTACAGAGGTCATATTCTAAACAAATAAGGTCCATAGAATTTCTGCCATTTCTGAATCCACTGCCTTTTATCAGCTTGAAGGGGGAACTAAACTCTCCTGCCAATATTTCCCAGCATTCAAAGCCTTAAAGTGGCCCCAATGGAACCGTGACTCCGCGGCTGCTCTGCCTGGAACAGCAGTTGGGCTCTCGGCGGAAGAACTCATACTTACCTGGCAGGGGCGATACCATGATCACTAAGGTGGTTCGCCCAGGGCGAGGCTCGTCCATTGCACTCCGGACGTGCTGACCCCTGTGAATTCCTCAAATGTGGGAATCTCAACTGCATAATTTGTGGTAGTGGGGACTGCGTCCGCGCTCTCCCCTGGTCTCGTCTGTCCAAAGAACTCCAAGAACCAAGGCTTTCTCACCGCTCGTCCAGCTGCTCGTCCAAGCTGCGCAGGATTCCAAGCTCCGCCTCCCTGGAGGCGTGTGCTGCCGCAACCGTCGGCGGGGAGTGCGTGCGGGCAAGGGCCACAGCTCCCCGGACCCATCAGCGGCATCGCTTCTCGGCCTTTTGGCTAAGATCAAGTGTAGTATCTGTTCTTATCAGTTTAATATCTGATACGTCCCCTACCCGGGGACCATATATTAAATTGATTTTTGGAACAGGGAGATGGAATATGGGGCTTGCTCCGTCCACTCCACGCATCGACCTGGTATTGCAGTGTCTCTGGGAACGGTGCACCTCCTCTTTCAGGTAAACAAACAAACAAACAATCAATCAATCAATCAATCACTCACTCACTCACTCACTCACTCACTCACTCACTCACTCACTCACTCACTCAAATCAATCAATCAATCAGGCAAACTCATTACAGAGGTCATATTCTAAACAAATAAGGTCCATAGAATTTCTGCCATTTCTGAATCCACTGCCTTTTATCAGCTTGAAGGGGGAACTAAACTCTCCTGCCAATATTTCCCAGCATTCAAAGCCTTAAAGTGGCCCCAATGGAACCGTGACTCCGCGGCTGCTCTGCCTGGAACAGCAGTTGGGCTCTCGGCGGAAGAACTCATACTTACCTGGCAGGGGCGATACCATGATCACTAAGGTGGTTCGCCCAGGGCGAGGCTCGTCCATTGCACTCCGGACGTGCTGACCCCTGTGAATTCCTCAAATGTGGGAATCTCAACTGCATAATTTGTGGTAGTGGGGACTGCGTCCGCGCTCTCCCTGGTCTCGTCTGTCCAAAGAACTCCAAGAACCAAGGCTTTCTCACCGCTCGTCCAGCTGCTCGTCCAAGCTGCGCAGGATTCCAAGCTCCGCCTCCCTGGAGGCGTGTGCTGCCGCAACCGTCGGCGGGGAGTGCGTGCGGGCAAGGGCCACAGCTCCCCGGACCCATCAGCGGCATCGCTTCTCGGCCTTTTGGCTAAGATCAAGTGTAGTATCTGTTCTTATCAGTTTAATATCTGATACGTCCCTACCCGGGGACCATATATTAAATTGATTTTTGGAACAGGGAGATGGAATATGGGGCTTGCTCCGTCCACTCCACGCATCGACCTGGTATTGCAGTGTCTCTGGGAACGGTGCACCTCCTCTTTCAGGTAAACAAACAAACAATCAAACAATCAATCAATCACTCACTCACTCACTCACTCACTCACTCACTCACTCACTCACTCACTCAAATCAATCAATCAATCAGGCAAACTCATTACAGAGGTCATATTCTAAACAAATAAGGTCCATAGAATTTCTGCCATTTCTGAATCCACTGCCTTTTATCAGCTTGAAGGGGGAACTAAACTCTCCTGCCAATATTTCCCAGCATTCAAAGCCTTAAAGTGGCCCCAATGGAACCGTGACTCCGCGGCTGCTCTGCCTGGAACAGCAGTTGGGCTCTCGGCGGAAGAACTCATACTTACCTGGCAGGGGCGATACCATGATCACTAAGGTGGTTCGCCCAGGGCGAGGCTCGTCCATTGCACTCCGGACGTGCTGACCCCTGTGAATTCCTCAAATGTGGGAATCTCAACTGCATAATTTGTGGTAGTGGGGACTGCGTCCGCGCTCTCCCCTGGTCTCGTCTGTCCAAAGAACTCCAAGAACCAAGGCTTTCTCACCGCTCGTCCAGCTGCTCGTCCAAGCTGCGCAGGATTCCAAGCTCCGCCTCCCTGGAGGCGTGTGCTGCCGCAACCGTCGGCGGGGGAGTGCGTGCGGGCAAGGGCCACAGCTCCCCGGACCCATCAGCGGCATCGCTTCTCGGCCTTTGGCTAAGATCAAGTGTAGTATCTGTTCTTATCAGTTTAATATCTGATACGTCCCCTACCCGGGGACCATATATTAAATTGATTTTTGGAACAGGGAGATGGAATATGGGGCTTGCTCCGTCCACTCCACGCATCGACCTGGTATTGCAGTGTCTCTGGGAACGGTGCACCTCCTCTTTCAGGTAAACAAACAAACAAACAAACAATCAATCAATCAATCAATCACTCACTCACTCACTCACTCACTCACTCACTCACTCACTCACTCAAATCAATCAATCAATCAGGCAAACTCATTACAGAGGTCATATTCTAAACAAATAAGGTCCATAGAATTTCTGCCATTTCTGAATCCACTGCCTTTTATCAGCTTGAAGGGGGAACTAAACTCTCCTGCCAATATTTCCCAGCATTCAAAGCCTTAAAGTGGCCCCAATGGAACCGTGACTCCGCGGCTGCTCTGCCTGGAACAGCAGTTGGGCTCTCGGCGGAAGAACTCATACTTACCTGGCAGGGGCGATACCATGATCACTAAGGTGGTTCGCCCAGGGCGAGGCTCGTCCATTGCACTCCGGACGTGCTGACCCCTGTGAATTCCTCAAATGTGGGAATCTCAACTGCATAATTTGTGGTAGTGGGGACTGCGTCCGCGCTCTCCCTGGTCTCGTCTGTCCAAAGAACTCCAAGAACCAAGGCTTTCTCACCGCTCGTCCAGCTGCTCGTCCAAGCTGCGCAGGATTCCAAGCTCCGCCTCCCTGGAGGCGTGTGCTGCCGCAACCGTCGGCGGGGGAGTGCGTGCGGGCAAGGGCCACAGCTCCCCGGACCCATCAGCGGCATCGCTTCTCGGCCTTTGGCTAAGATCAAGTGTAGTATCTGTTCTTATCAGTTTAATATCTGATACGTCCCCTACCCGGGGACCATATATTAAATTGATTTTTGGAACAGGGAGATGGAATATGGGGCTTGCTCCGTCCACTCCACGCATCGACCTGGTATTGCAGTGTCTCTGGGAACGGTGCACCTCCTCTTTCAGGTAAACAAACAAACAAACAATCAATCAATCAATCACTCAATCACTCACTCACTCACTCACTCACTCACTCACTCACTCACTCACTCAAATCAATCAATCAATCAGGCAAACTCATTACAGAGGTCATATTCTAAACAAATAAGGTCCATAGAATTTCTGCCATTTCTGAATCCACTGCCTTTTATCAGCTTGAAGGGGGAACTAAACTCTCCTGCCAATATTTCCCAGCATTCAAAGCCTTAAAGTGGCCCCAATGGAACCGTGACTCCGCGGCTGCTCTGCCTGGAACAGCAGTTGGGCTCTCGGCGGAAGAACTCATACTTACCTGGCAGGGGCGATACCATGATCACTAAGGTGGTTCGCCCAGGGCGAGGCTCGTCCATTGCACTCCGGACGTGCTGACCCCTGTGAATTCCTCAAATGTGGGAATCTCAACTGCATAATTTGTGGTAGTGGGGACTGCGTCCGCGCTCTCCCCTGGTCTCGTCTGTCCAAAGAACTCCAAGAACCAAGGCTTTCTCACCGCTCGTCCAGCTGCTCGTCCAAGCTGCGCAGGATTCCAAGCTCCGCCTCCCTGGAGGCGTGTGCTGCCGCAACCGTCGGCGGGGGAGTGCGTGCGGGCAAGGGCCACAGCTCCCCGGACCCATCAGCGGCATCGCTTCTCGGCCTTTTGGCTAAGATCAAGTGTAGTATCTGTTCTTATCAGTTTAATATCTGATACGTCCCCTACCCGGGGACCATATATTAAATTGATTTTTGGAACAGGGAGATGGAATATGGGGCTTGCTCCGTCCACTCCACGCATCGACCTGGTATTGCAGTGTCTCTGGGAACGGTGCACCTCCTCTTTCAGGTAAACAAACAAACAAACAAACAATCAATCAATCACTCACTCACTCACTCACTCACTCACTCACTCACTCACTCACTCACTCAAATCAATCAATCAATCAGGCAAACTCATTACAGAGGTCATATTCTAAACAAATAAGGTCCATAGAATTTCTGCCATTTCTGAATCCACTGCCTTTTATCAGCTTGAAGGGGGAACTAAACTCTCCTGCCAATATTTCCCAGCATTCAAAGCCTTAAAGTGGCCCCAATGGAACCGTGACTCCGCGGCTGCTCTGCCTGGAACAGCAGTTGGGCTCTCGGCGGAAGAACTCATACTTACCTGGCAGGGGCGATACCATGATCACTAAGGTGGTTCGCCCAGGGCGAGGCTCGTCCATTGCACTCCGGACGTGCTGACCCCTGTGAATTCCTCAAATGTGGGAATCTCAACTGCATAATTTGTGGTAGTGGGGGACTGCGTCCGCGCTCTCCCCTGGTCTCGTCTGTCCAAAGAACTCCAAGAACCAAGGCTTTCTCACCGCTCGTCCAGCTGCTCGTCCAAGCTGCGCAGGATTCCAAGCTCCGCCTCCCTGGAGGCGTGTGCTGCCGCAACCGTCGGCGGGGGAGTGCGTGCGGGCAAGGGCCACAGCTCCCCGGACCCATCAGCGGCATCGCTTCTCGGCCTTTTGGCTAAGATCAAGTGTAGTATCTGTTCTTATCAGTTTAATATCTGATACGTCCCCTACCCGGGGACCATATATTAAATTGATTTTTGGAACAGGGAGATGGAATATGGGGCTTGCTCCGTCCACTCCACGCATCGACCTGGTATTGCAGTGTCTCTGGGAACGGTGCACCTCCTCTTTCAGGTAAACAAACAAACAAACAAACAATCAATCAATCAATCACTCAATCACTCACTCACTCACTCACTCACTCACTCACTCACTCACTCAAATCAATCAATCAATCAGGCAAACTCATTACAGAGGTCATATTCTAAACAAATAAGGTCCATAGAATTTCTGCCATTTCTGAATCCACTGCCTTTTATCAGCTTGAAGGGGAACTAAACTCTCCTGCCAATATTTCCCAGCATTCAAAGCCTTAAAGTGGCCCCAATGGAACCGTGACTCCGCGGCTGCTCTGCCTGGAACAGCAGTTGGGCTCTCGGCGGAAGAACTCATACTTACCTGGCAGGGGCGATACCATGATCACTAAGGTGGTTCGCCCAGGGCGAGGCTCGTCCATTGCACTCCGGACGTGCTGACCCCTGTGAATTCCTCAAATGTGGGAATCTCAACTGCATAATTTGTGGTAGTGGGGACTGCGTCCGCGCTCTCCCCTGGTCTCGTCTGTCCAAAGAACTCCAAGAACCAAGGCTTTCTCACCGCTCGTCCAGCTGCTCGTCCAAGCTGCGCAGGATTCCAAGCTCCGCCTCCCTGGAGGCGTGTGCTGCCGCAACCGTCGGCGGGGGAGTGCGTGCGGGCAAGGGCCACAGCTCCCCGGACCCATCAGCGGCATCGCTTCTCGGCCTTTTGGCTAAGATCAAGTGTAGTATCTGTTCTTATCAGTTTAATATCTGATACGTCCCCTACCCGGGGACCATATATTAAATTGATTTTTGGAACAGGGAGATGGAATATGGGGCTTGCTCCGTCCACTCCACGCATCGACCTGGTATTGCAGTGTCTCTGGGAACGGTGCACCTCCTCTTTCAGGTAAACAAACAAACAAACAATCAATCAATCAATCAATCAATCAATCACTCACTCACTCACTCACTCACTCACTCACTCACTCACTCACTCAAATCAATCAATCAATCAGGCAAACTCATTACAGAGGTCATATTCTAAACAAATAAGGTCCATAGAATTTCTGCCATTTCTGAATCCACTGCCTTTTATCAGCTTGAAGGGGGAACTAAACTCTCCTGCCAATATTTCCCAGCATTCAAAGCCTTAAAGTGGCCCCAATGGAACCGTGACTCCGCGGCTGCTCTGCCTGGAACAGCAGTTGGGCTCTCGGCGGAAGAACTCATACTTACCTGGCAGGGGCGATACCATGATCACTAAGGTGGTTCGCCCAGGGCGAGGCTCGTCCATTGCACTCCGGACGTGCTGACCCCTGTGAATTCCTCAAATGTGGGAATCTCAACTGCATAATTTGTGGTAGTGGGGACTGCGTCCGCGCTCTCCCCTGGTCTCGTCTGTCCAAAGAACTCCAAGAACCAAGGCTTTCTCACCGCTCGTCCAGCTGCTCGTCCAAGCTGCGCAGGATTCCAAGCTCCGCCTCCCTGGAGGCGTGTGCTGCCGCAACCGTCGGCGGGGGAGTGCGTGCGGGCAAGGGCCACAGCTCCCCGGACCCATCAGCGGCATCGCTTCTCGGCCTTTTGGCTAAGATCAAGTGTAGTATCTGTTCTTATCAGTTTAATATCTGATACGTCCCCTACCCGGGGACCATATATTAAATTGATTTTTGGAACAGGGAGATGGAATATGGGGCTTGCTCCGTCCACTCCACGCATCGACCTGGTATTGCAGTGTCTCTGGGAACGGTGCACCTCCTCTTTCAGGTAAACAAACAAACAAACAAACAATCAATCAATCAATCAATCAATCAATCACTCACTCACTCACTCACTCACTCACTCACTCACTCAAATCAATCAATCAATCAGGCAAACTCATTACAGAGGTCATATTCTAAACAAATAAGGTCCATAGAATTTCTGCCATTTCTGAATCCACTGCCTTTTATCAGCTTGAAGGGGGAACTAAACTCTCCTGCCAATATTTCCCAGCATTCAAAGCCTTAAAGTGGCCCCAATGGAACCGTGACTCCGCGGCTGCTCTGCCTGGAACAGCAGTTGGGCTCTCGGCGGAAGAACTCATACTTACCTGGCAGGGGCGATACCATGATCACTAAGGTGGTTCGCCCAGGGCGAGGCTCGTCCATTGCACTCCGGACGTGCTGACCCCTGTGAATTCCTCAAATGTGGGAATCTCAACTGCATAATTTGTGGTAGTGGGGACTGCGTCCGCGCTCTCCCCTGGTCTCGTCTGTCCAAAGAACTCCAAGAACCAAGGCTTTCTCACCGCTCGTCCAGCTGCTCGTCCAAGCTGCGCAGGATTCCAAGCTCCGCCTCCCTGGAGGCGTGTGCTGCCGCAACCGTCGGCGGGGGAGTGCGTGCGGGCAAGGGCCACAGCTCCCCGGACCCATCAGCGGCATCGCTTCTCGGCCTTTTGGCTAAGATCAAGTGTAGTATCTGTTCTTATCAGTTTAATATCTGATACGTCCCCTACCCGGGGACCATATATTAAATTGATTTTTGGAACAGGGAGATGGAATATGGGGCTTGCTCCGTCCACTCCACGCATCGACCTGGTATTGCAGTGTCTCTGGGAACGGTGCACCTCCTCTTTCAGGTAAACAAACAAACAAACAAACAAACAATCAATCAATCAATCAATCAATCAATCACTCACTCACTCACTCACTCACTCACTCAATCAAATCAATCAATCAATCAGGCAAACTCATTACAGAGGCCATATTCTAAACAAATAAGGTCCATAGAATTTCTGCCATTTCTGAATCCACTGCCTTTTATCTGCTTGAAGGGGAACTAAACTCTCCTGCCAATATTTCCCAGCATTCAAAGCCTTAAAGTGGCCCCAATGGAACCGTGACTCCGCGGCTGCTCTGCCTGGAACAGCAGTTGGGCTCTCGGCGGAAGAACTCATACTTACCTGGCAGGGGCGATACCATGATCACTAAGGTGGTTCGCCCAGGGCGAGGCTCGTCCATTGCACTCCGGACGTGCTGACCCCTGTGAATTCCTCAAATGTGGGAATCTCAACTGCATAATTTGTGGTAGTGGGGGACTGCGTCCGCGCTCTCCCCTGGTCTCGTCTGTCCAAAGAACTCCAAGAACCAAGGCTTTCTCACCGCTCGTCCAGCTGCTCGTCCAAGCTGCGCAGGATTCCAAGCTCCGCCTCCCTGGAGGCGTGTGCTGCCGCAACCGTCGGCGGGGGAGTGCGTGCGGGCAAGGGCCACAGCTCCCCGGACCCATCAGCGGCATCGCTTCTCGGCCTTTGGCTAAGATCAAGTGTAGTATCTGTTCTTATCAGTTTAATATCTGATACGTCCCCTACCCGGGGACCATATATTAAATTGATTTTTGGAACAGGGAGATGGAATATGGGGCTTGCTCCGTCCACTCCACGCATCGACCTGGTATTGCAGTGTCTCTGGGAACGGTGCACCTCCTCTTTCAGGTAAACAAACAAACAAACAAACAATCAATCAATCACTCAATCACTCACTCACTCACTCACTCACTCACTCACTCAAATCAATCAATCAATCAATCAGGCAAACTCATTACAGAGGTCATATTCTAAACAAATAAGGTCCATAGAATTTCTGCCATTTCTGAATCCACTGCCTTTTATCAGCTTGAAGGGGGAACTAAACTCTCCTGCCAATATTTCCCAGCATTCAAAGCCTTAAAGTGGCCCCAATGGAACCGTGACTCCGCGGCTGCTCTGCCTGGAACAGCAGTTGGGCTCTCGGCGGAAGAACTCATACTTACCTGGCAGGGGCGATACCATGATCACTAAGGTGGTTCGCCCAGGGCGAGGCTCGTCCATTGCACTCCGGACGTGCTGACCCCTGTGAATTCCTCAAATGTGGGAATCTCAACTGCATAATTTGTGGTAGTGGGGACTGCGTCCGCGCTCTCCCTGGTCTCGTCTGTCCAAAGAACTCCAAGAACCAAGGCTTTCTCACCGCTCGTCCAGCTGCTCGTCCAAGCTGCGCAGGATTCCAAGCTCCGCCTCCCTGGAGGCGTGTGCTGCCGCAACCGTCGGCGGGGGAGTGCGTGCGGGCAAGGGCCACAGCTCCCCGGACCCATCAGCGGCATCGCTTCTCGGCCTTTGGCTAAGATCAAGTGTAGTATCTGTTCTTATCAGTTTAATATCTGATACGTCCCCTACCCGGGGACCATATATTAAATTGATTTTTGGAACAGGGAGATGGAATATGGGGCTTGCTCCGTCCACTCCACGCATCGACCTGGTATTGCAGTGTCTCTGGGAACGGTGCACCTCCTCTTTCAGGTAAACAAACAAACAAACAAACAATCAATCAATCAATCAATCACTCAATCACTCACTCACTCACTCACTCACTCACTCACTCACTCAAATCAATCAATCAATCAATCAGGCAAACTCATTACAGAGGTCATATTCTAAACAAATAAGGTCCATAGAATTTCTGCCATTTCTGAATCCACTGCCTTTTATCAGCTTGAAGGGGGAACTAAACTCTCCTGCCAATATTTCCCAGCATTCAAAGCCTTAAAGTGGCCCCAATGGAACCGTGACTCCGCGGCTGCTCTGCCTGGAACAGCAGTTGGGCTCTCGGCGGAAGAACTCATACTTACCTGGCAGGGGCGATACCATGATCACTAAGGTGGTTCGCCCAGGGCGAGGCTCGTCCATTGCACTCCGGACGTGCTGACCCCTGTGAATTCCTCAAATGTGGGAATCTCAACTGCATAATTTGTGGTAGTGGGGACTGCGTCCGCGCTCTCCCCTGGTCTCGTCTGTCCAAAGAACTCCAAGAACCAAGGCTTTCTCACCGCTCGTCCAGCTGCTCGTCCAAGCTGCGCAGGATTCCAAGCTCCGCCTCCCTGGAGGCGTGTGCTGCCGCAACCGTCGGCGGGGGAGTGCGTGCGGGCAAGGGCCACAGCTCCCCGGACCCATCAGCGGCATCGCTTCTCGGCCTTTGGCTAAGATCAAGTGTAGTATCTGTTCTTATCAGTTTAATATCTGATACGTCCCCTACCCGGGGACCATATATTAAATTGATTTTTGGAACAGGGAGATGGAATATGGGGCTTGCTCCGTCCACTCCACGCATCGACCTGGTATTGCAGTGTCTCTGGGAACGGTGCACCTCCTCTTTCAGGTAAACAAACAAACAAACAAACAATCACTCAATCACTCACTCACTCACTCACTCACTCACTCACTCACTCACTCACTCACTCACTCAAATCAATCAATCAATCAGGCAAACTCATTACAGAGGTCATATTCTAAACAAATAAGGTCCATAGAATTTCTGCCATTTCTGAATCCACTGCCTTTTATCAGCTTGAAGGGGGAACTAAACTCTCCTGCCAATATTTCCCAGCATTCAAAGCCTTAAAGTGGCCCCAATGGAACCGTGACTCCGCGGCTGCTCTGCCTGGAACAGCAGTTGGGCTCTCGGCGGAAGAACTCATACTTACCTGGCAGGGGCGATACCATGATCACTAAGGTGGTTCGCCCAGGGCGAGGCTCGTCCATTGCACTCCGGACGTGCTGACCCCTGTGAATTCCTCAAATGTGGGAATCTCAACTGCATAATTTGTGGTAGTGGGGACTGCGTCCGCGCTCTCCCCTGGTCTCGTCTGTCCAAAGAACTCCAAGAACCAAGGCTTTCTCACCGCTCGTCCAGCTGCTCGTCCAAGCTGCGCAGGATTCCAAGCTCCGCCTCCCTGGAGGCGTGTGCTGCCGCAACCGTCGGCGGGGGAGTGCGTGCGGGCAAGGGCCACAGCTCCCCGGACCCATCAGCGGCATCGCTTCTCGGCCTTTTGGCTAAGATCAAGTGTAGTATCTGTTCTTATCAGTTTAATATCTGATACGTCCCCTACCCGGGGACCATATATTAAATTGATTTTTGGAACAGGGAGATGGAATATGGGGCTTGCTCCGTCCACTCCACGCATCGACCTGGTATTGCAGTGTCTCTGGGAACGGTGCACCTCCTCTTTCAGGTAAACAAACAAACAAACAATCAATCAATCAATCAATCACTCAATCACTCACTCACTCACTCACTCACTCACTCACTCACTCACTCAAATCAATCAATCAATCAGGCAAACTCATTACAGAGGTCATATTCTAAACAAATAAGGTCCATAGAATTTCTGCCATTTCTGAATCCACTGCCTTTTATCAGCTTGAAGGGGGAACTAAACTCTCCTGCCAATATTTCCCAGCATTCAAAGCCTTAAAGTGGCCCCAATGGAACCGTGACTCCGCGGCTGCTCTGCCTGGAACAGCAGTTGGGCTCTCGGCGGAAGAACTCATACTTACCTGGCAGGGGCGATACCATGATCACTAAGGTGGTTCGCCCAGGGCGAGGCTCGTCCATTGCACTCCGGACGTGCTGACCCCTGTGAATTCCTCAAATGTGGGAATCTCAACTGCATAATTTGTGGTAGTGGGGGACTGCGTCCGCGCTCTCCCCTGGTCTCGTCTGTCCAAAGAACTCCAAGAACCAAGGCTTTCTCACCGCTCGTCCAGCTGCTCGTCCAAGCTGCGCAGGATTCCAAGCTCCGCCTCCCTGGAGGCGTGTGCTGCCGCAACCGTCGGCGGGGTGTGCGTGCGGGCAAGGGCCACAGCTCCCCGGACCCATCAGCGGCATCGCTTCTCGGCCTTTTGGCTAAGATCAAGTGTAGTATCTGTTCTTATCAGTTTAATATCTGATACGTCCCCTACCCGGGGACCATATATTAAATTGATTTTTGGAACAGGGAGATGGAATATGGGGCTTGCTCCGTCCACTCCACGCATCGACCTGGTATTGCAGTGTCTCTGGGAACGGTGCACCTCCTCTTTCAGGTAAACAAACAAACAATCAATCAATCAATCAATCAATCAATCACTCACTCACTCACTCACTCACTCACTCACTCACTCACTCACTCAAATCAATCAATCAATCAATCAGGCAAACTCATTACAGAGGTCATATTCTAAACAAATAAGGTCCATAGAATTTCTGCCATTTCTGAATCCACTGCCTTTTATCAGCTTGAAGGGGGAACTAAACTCTCCTGCCAATATTTCCCAGCATTCAAAGCCTTAAAGTGGCCCCAATGGAACCGTGACTCCGCGGCTGCTCTGCCTGGAACAGCAGTTGGGCTCTCGGCGGAAGAACTCATACTTACCTGGCAGGGGCGATACCATGATCACTAAGGTGGTTCGCCCAGGGCGAGGCTCGTCCATTGCACTCCGGACGTGCTGACCCCTGTGAATTCCTCAAATGTGGGAATCTCAACTGCATAATTTGTGGTAGTGGGGGACTGCGTCCGCGCTCTCCCCTGGTCTCGTCTGTCCAAAGAACTCCAAGAACCAAGGCTTTCTCACCGCTCGTCCAGCTGCTCGTCCAAGC
Organism: Odontamblyopus rebecca; assembly: GCA_030686955.1. NCBI lineage: Eukaryota > Metazoa > Chordata > Actinopteri > Gobiiformes > Gobiidae > Odontamblyopus > Odontamblyopus rebecca. The sequence goes on along the minus strand of CM060653.1, from coordinate 19,022,658 downwards.
TGCGCAGGATTCCAAGCTCCGCCTCCCTGGAGGCGTGTGCTGCCGCAACCGTCGGCGGGGAGTGCGTGCGGGCAAGGGCCACAGCTCCCCGGACCCATCAGCGGCATCGCTTCTCGGCCTTTTGGCTAAGATCAAGTGTAGTATCTGTTCTTATCAGT
>CM060653.1:18755000-18995000 GCA_030686955.1 Odontamblyopus rebecca | reverse complement strand
GGTAAACAAACAAACAAACAATCAATCAATCAATCAATCAATCAATCAATCAATCACTCACTCACTCACTCACTCACTCACTCACTCAATCAAATCAATCAATCAATCAATCAGGCAAACTCATTACAGAGGCCATATTCTAAACAAATAAGGTCCATAGAATTTCTGCCATTTCTGAATCCACTGCCTTTTATCAGCTTGAAGGGGGAACTAAACTCTCCTGCCAATATTTCCCAGCATTCAAAGCCTTAAAGTGGCCCCAATGGAACCGTGACTCCGCGGCTGCTCTGCCTGGAACAGCAGTTGGGCTCTCGGCGGAAGAACTCATACTTACCTGGCAGGGGCGATACCATGATCACTAAGGTGGTTCGCCCAGGGCGAGGCTCGTCCATTGCACTCCGGACGTGCTGACCCCTGTGAATTCCTCAAATGTGGGAATCTCAACTGCATAATTTGTGGTAGTGGGGGACTGCGTCCGCGCTCTCCCCTGGTCTCGTCTGTCCAAAGAACTCCAAGAACCAAGGCTTTCTCACCGCTCGTCCAGCTGCTCGTCCAAGCTGCGCAGGATTCCAAGCTCCGCCTCCCTGGAGGCGGAGCTTGGAATAGCGTGAAAAAGTGGTAGAAGTACGTTCAAACACCGCGGTTTCTCAAAAACTTCGTTCGAAGGAAGAGCCGTTGAAGGAAAAGCTTCCAAAGTACTTGGGGACCTCCTGACGTCTTGAGAGAGAGTACTCACCTCCCGGTGGGGAGGAGGGTACTCCCCTCCCGGTGGGGAGGAGGGTACTCCCCTCCCGGTGGGGAGGAGGGTACTCCCCTCCCGGTGGGGAGGAGGGTACTCCCCTCCCGGTGGGGAGGAGGGTACTCCCCTCCCGGTGGGGAGGAGGGTACTCCTCTCTCTGTGGGGAGGAGGGTACTCCTCTCTCGGGAGAGAAAAGAGTCTCTCTCGAGACAAGAAGACTGGCGTCTCCACTTTAGTGAGAGAAAGAACACAGTCTTCTTCCGAAGGATATCCTCTGCAGACACAGGCAGTTCTTCCATTAGGAACAGCTGTATACAGAGAAGCTATTTCCTTCGAGTCCATCAGCGTGTTCAAGTAAAAAGCTTATAGCTTTCACTATTCACATGATGACGCATTAATTAGAAACACAAGTCCCCATATTTATTTGACCCTTTTTCTCACTCACGGTGTCCATTGCTCATGTTTAAAAAAAAAATAAATCTCAAATCAAAATGAATCTATGTAATAGATTTTAAATGCATTACATGTATATATTAGTGCTGTCAAAAATATCGCGCTATTAACGCGTTATCTGAAAACACGTGGAGAGGGGTCTGGCTGCAGACTCATGGGTAAATTTAGACTGGAAAGACCTGACTCCACCGGATTCGCGTCACATCTACCCCAGACTTTTATTATTTTTATTTTTATTTTTATGTTATATATTTATATTTTATTTATATTAGACAAACATATCATATATACCATACACTTTTATTTTTTAATTATATTAGCCGTGTCCCAATTCGCGGAAGGCAAGGCCGGGAAATTCTGGTCGCCCTGTTTCCCTTCTATTGCGCATGCGCGCGTCTGTTTACAGCATGGCCTCCACGGTAAATAAACACTAAGATCACGCGGGGAACGTTCTTTTTCTTGACAAGGAACAACGCTTATTACACAAATCTGATGAATAAAACTCTGTAAGAGTGAAATGTTAATTGAGCACTCTGAAGAAGTTTTAGACGTCGTAAACAGTTGCACATCTGCACGATAACGCATCGGAGGGACCCGTAAGTGATTTTTACCATTTTCAAAACTAACTTTAAGCACATACTGCGGTGTGAATAGCATTGTGTATTCGTATTTCTACAGTGTTTAAATTGTGTTCATAACATCACCTCACCACACAGAACTCACCTTTTCCTCAGTCTACACCCCACACACTACTGCTCCTCATTACTGTTTTAGTTTGTCCTGTCCTTGTTCTAGTGTTGTGCATTGTGAATCATTTTTGTGTTACAGTGAAAAGCGCTATATAAAACAGATTTTTATTTGTATTATTATTTCAGGTCTGTTGTTTCTGCTTCTGTCACTGTAAAATGAACAATAGCAGGTGCAATGCTGTTTATATGTTAATAACAATAGTAACTTACTGTATAAACACTATATCACAGGCAATAAGTTGTAGATGTATTTATTTCTAAAGTGCTTTGTGGTCGCTTTGTTTTGTTATTGTTTATCTGATCAGCTGATCGCCCCGTGAGGCGCCTAATCGTATATATCGGCGCACGTGTGAGCGCGCGCACTCCGCCCTAAACTCACCGCTGTGCCGCTGGCGCTTGGCCGGGACCTGGGACCTTTAACGGACTTATCGAAACGAACCGATCGGGACCGAGAAAAAAGGACCTGAGGAACAGACAGTCAGGACCCAGCGCAGCGGGTGAGATCAGTCCAAATATTTTACCTTAATGCGCTATCGAGCTGGGCAAGAGAACGCGCTCGGCAGCTGCGGCCCTGTGGATTTAGTTTTTTTGTGGAGAGATCACTCCTTTTCGAGATTTACTTAACTTTTTTCGTGCCGATATAGTACGGATTCCAACTGTTTTAACGAGGGCATTGGATTTAAGTATACAACCTGTGGATAAGACTAGGTGGGGCGTGCGCGAGGGGACTATAGACTCTGGAGGGGTCTCTGATTAACTTTGTCATCTATGTTGAATTGCGTGGACTAATATAATTTACAGTTAAAACTAAGCTTCACCTTTATTTATTACAAGCAGTTTAAGTGCAGTAGTATTAAAGATTTAATCAGTTACCCAGATAATAAACTTTTTGATTGGTAATCTCCTGCGCTCAACGTAGGTGTTACAACACATTTTGTGTATAGCTGCTCTACTGGCACAGTGTTATGTTAGGTTTGATTGTTGTGAATCTTTCAGTAGTTATTTATCTTGTTTTGATAGTATGTTCTGATTCTCCTGCTGTTCTTGAACCCCCATTTTGGGAGAAATAAATCTGAACTCATCACATGTGCGAACAACAACTGAACTTATCTATTGTGCAATATTATTTAATCAACATTTATTTGTGGTCAAAATAAACGTTTTGTCAACCCATAGGGCTACATAAAAGGCTAATATATATATATATATATATATATATATATATATATATATATATATATATATATATATATATATATATATATATATATATATATATTCTGTTGTCCTTCCTGGGATCTGCTGCAACCACTCATCCAGTTTGAGTGCTCCGATCACCACAGGCACCACCGATGCTTTCGCCTTCCAGGCCCTCTCCACCTCTTCTTTGAGCCCCTGGTATTTCTCTAGTTTCTCATGTTCCTTTTTCCTGACATTGCCATCGCTCGGTATTGCAATGTCCATCACCACGGCTTGGTTCTCTCGCTTATCCAGAACCACGATGTCTGGCTGGTTCGCCATCACCATTCTGTCAGTCTGTATTTGGAAGTCCAACAGGATCTTGGCCTGCTCATTCTCCACAACCTTTGGAGGCATTGCCCACCTTGATCCTGGGGTTTCCAGCCCGTACTCTGCACAGATGTTTCTGTACACTATGCCCGCTACTTGGTTATGTCGCTCCATGTATGCTTTCCCTGCCAGCATCTTACACCCTGCAGTTATGTGCTGGACTGTCTCAGGCACTTCTTTGCACAGTCTACACCTTGGGTCTTGTTTGGTGTGGTAGATCTGGGCCTCTATTGTTCGGGTGCTCAAGGCCTGCTCCTGTGCAGCCAGGATGTCCGTGCTGTCCTTCAGACAGCCCTCTGCAGCCATTGGTAGGATTTCTTGATATGGTGGTCCATATCCCTATGGTGGTCCCTCCAGCACCTCTTCCTCTGCGCTCCACTGTCTGAGACATTCTCTGAGCATGTCATCAGTCTGGGCCTTGTCACTGATGTACTTGTGGAGCTTGGATGTTTCATCCTGGACAGTGGTTCCCACACTCACTAGTCCTCGGCCTCCTTTCTTCCGGCTCGTGTACAGTCTCAGGGTGCTGGACTTGGGATGGAACCCTCCATGCATGGTCAGGAGCTTTCATGTCTTAACATCCGTGGTCTGTATCTCCTCCTTTGGCCAACTTATGATTCCTGCTGGGTATCTGATCACTGGCAGGGCGTAGCTGTTTATTGCCTGCGCCTTGTTCTTGCCATTGAGCTGGCTTCTTAGGACCTGCCGTACTCTTTGCAGGTATTTGGCTGTCACTGCTTTCCTTGCTGCCTCGTCAAGGTTGCCATTTACCTGTGGGATACCACGGTACTTGTAGCTGTCCTCAATGTCTGTTATTGTTCTCTCTGGGAGTGAGACCCCCTCAGTGTGGACTACCTTCCCTCTCTTTGTCACCATCCTACTACATTTCTCGAGCCCAAATGACATTCCAATGTCTGTGCTGTAGATCCTGGTGGTGTGGATCAGTGAGTCGATGTCTTGCTGGCTCTTAGCGTACAGCTTGATGTCATCCATGTAGAGGAGGTGACTGATGGTGGCCCCCGTTTCTGAGTCAGTATCCATAGCCAGTGCGGTCGATTATTTGGCTGAGGTTCAGACCTATGCAGAACAGCAGTGTGGACAGTGCGTCTCCTTGGTATATGCCACATTTGATGGTCACTTGTGCAAGTGGCTTGCTATTGGCTTCAAGGGTGGTTTTCCACAACCGCATCGAGTTTGCAATGAACGCCCTTAGAGTCCTGTTGATATTGTACAGCTCCAGGCACTCAGTGATCCATGTGTGTGGCATTGAGTCATAGACTTTCTTGTAATCAATCCAGGCAGTGCACAGGTTGGTCTGACGAGTTCTGCAGTCACGAGCAACTGTTCGGTCAACCAGGTTTGGCTCCCCTGGTGTTTTTGCCGATGCCCTTCTGTGCTGCACTCATGTATTGATCCATGTGCCCGCTTATCTTAGCCGCGATTATGCCTGACATGAGCTTCCATGTTGTGGAGAGACAGGTTATTGGCCGATAGTTGGATGGGGCTGTACCTTTTGCGGGATCCTTCAGGATCAGGATCGCACGCCCTTGCGTTAGCCATTCAGGGTGAGTCCCATCCCTTAACAGCTGGTTCATTTGTGCTGCTAGGCGCTCATGGAGAGCAGTGAGCTTCTTTAGCCAGTATGCGTGGATCATGTCAGGGCCTGGTCCTGGTGCTGTCCAACATGCCTGAGACTCTTTCCTGGATGTCTGCCACTGAGATGGTAACTGGATTCTGTTCAGGGAGGTTGCTGTGGTCTGCTCTCAGACATATATATATATATATATTAAAAAAAAAACGCATTTCTCACCTTCCACAGTGGTTGGTCTCTCTCACCCTCATCAGCTCGGGTCCTCTACCAGAGGCCTGGGAGCTTGAGAGTTCTGCGCAGTATCTTTGCTGTTCCCAGTACTGCACTTTTCTGGACTGAGATGTCTGTTTTCCTTCCTGGGATCTGCTGCAACCACTCCTCTCCTAGTTTGGGGGTCACGGCCCCGAGTGCTCCGATCACCACAGGCACCACCGATGCTTTCACCTTCCAGGCTCTCTCCAGCTCTTCTTTGAGCCCCTGGTATTTCTCTAGTTTCTCGTGTTCCTTTTTCCTGACATTGCCATCGCTCGGTATTGCATGAGCCATATATATATATATATATATATATATATATATATATATATATATATATATATATATATATATATATATATATATATATATATATGGCTCATGGTTTGGCTGCAGATGCATGGGTTTTTTGTGTGTATGTGTTTCTAGATTGATTGATTGATTGATTGATTGATTGATTGATTTTTTGATTTATTTACCATAACACACCAACATGACATAACAGCAGAAATAAGTACAGTAGAGGTGCAGATATGATTGTTGTTGCATCAATGCAAAGTCCAGTTCACAGTGATGGCAGAAGTGTAGGGTGAAGGTTATACATACATACATACATACATACATACACACATATACATACACACATACATATAGCTGAAAGCCACAACATTAACAAATTGGCATACATGTAAACTTAAATTGAGACAGATAATACATACAAAAAAAATAATAATACAAGAAACTAGAAGTAGTTACACATGAATTCTTTTATAACGTTTTGCCTCAGGTGCACTGTGGAGTGGGTAAGACTGTTTTTAGTGGCAGGACAACTATGGCCATTGACATGCACTAGCCTAGCACCAGCAACCTCTGCAAACACAAGGACTGGATTAAAAAATGTGTCTCCACACATCTCCAAGGAAATTAGGCCCTATGTCCAAACTTGCAAACATTCCCTTTAATGTTTCATTACTATCTTAACCATCCTCTGTAGATTAGGGTGACCAGATGTCCCCATTTCCCCGGGACAGTCCCAGTTTTGAGCCCTGTGTCCCCTGTCCCAGCAGATTTATCCAAAACCAGTGATTTCTCTCAGTTTTGTGCAAGGAATGTCCCAATTTTTGACCACTTTGATACACACCAACAGTAAGGAGGGCAATATATTGTCATTTGTTCTCATAAAATACAGACAACTGAGCTTGAAAATGACCATAAGGAATAAAATGCACCGTCAGAAGTCCCTCAGACTATGATTGACCCACAAATTAAGTTACGAATGGACAATTAATTGCAGTTAAATTGTTCTTTTCACAGATATATTTATAGTAAACATCCCAACTCGGGTGTGTCCCAATTTTAAGTTTTAAGAATCTGGTCACCGTACTGTAGTTTTCTCCTGCTGGACACAGTTAAACAATTCAAAGTGAGAAATTCAGCGATATTTAAAATTCAAAATCTGATGGAACAAATGACCTTCCACATTATTCACAGTCAGAGCCCGTGCTGCTGCCGTACTCCCCATGCGCCACTAGAGCGCAGCAGCAGCGGGCCCGGTGCGCCCCCGTCCCCGCAGCCCCGCACAGCCATAAAGGAGTAGAGCCATGTGCGCACCGCCTTCCTGCCTTCCTCCATAGCGCCTGTGTGCAGGGGCTGTGTCCGGGTGGGGGAGTGTCGTAACGGGGAGTGTCTCGGTCTTTCAGGGCTTTAAACTGCGCCTCTTCTCTGCGCCGCTCCGCTGACTCGACACCCTCTCTGCTCCGGCTGCACCTCCGAGTCTCCACCGCGAACCAAACCGAGCCCAACCCGACCGACCAGAAGTGCGTTTGCCAGGTAAGAAATCCCCGCATGTTATCTCTGTTAGCTTAGCACGGATTGGAAAGCGATGCCAACGAGTTGCAGGCTGTGCGTAATTACCCTGTAGGGGCTGTTTTGGCACGGTTACAATAAAGGTACGCTTTGGTAACTACTTTATCTCATCTGCTTTAATACAAATAACATTCAAACATAAAGCGAGTGTGTTGGGAAGTGCAAAAACGCTGCCTTATATGGAGAAAAGTAGGAAAACGCGTTACTGTTGGCATGCCCATGAAATAGCGGAATTTTGAGTCATGCAGCCTAGTTTATGGATTTAATTGATTTTCCCTGCTTTGTTCATCTACACACTGTACCTGCACCGCGCAAAGAGGCAGTTTGGATGAAAATAGAAGCAAGTATAAAATTAGTGATAGAGATAAGGAAGGAATAAATCGCAACAAGTTAGGTTAGGGTGGCCACACGTTCCTGTTTAACCGGGATAGTACCAGTTTTGAGTCCCCTGTCCCAGCAGATTTACCCAAAACCATTGATTTGTCCCAGTTTTATGCAAAAAATGTCCCAAGCGTCCCTATATTTGACACATTTGATCCCTGCTGACAGTAAAGAGAGGCATACATTGTCATTTGTTTAGGTAAAATGCAGAAAAGCTGCTTAAAAATGACCAAAACACAAAGAAAACTGACTCACATGTTAGTCATGAAAGGTCTCTGAATAACAATTTTCCTTAATTATGCACTCGTTTCACATTTTTATTATTACCAACCACCAAAAAAAACAGGGATGTCCCAGTTTTTTTATTTTGAATATCTGCTCACCCTACAATAGACGACCGTTATAAACACAGTTGTTCTGGTGTAGTGTAATGATTTATTGTCTAAAGGCGAGCCAGCGTCTGATGCATAATCTCTTTATTGCACAGGAACTCAGGTTTAAAGATTGCATTATCGGAGCTCAAACTAGTGCTGGGGTCTTTGCGAGGTAGTTCATATAATTTCATGTTTGTTTCTAAGACACAAAATTACAAAACAACTGGGGCCGAATTAGATACAGTTTTGGGCGAATGCGAAGCCCCTTCTCTGGATTTTTGAGCGTAAAGGATCGGAAAGATTTTTAGTGGATTCTGGAAACTATCTGAGAAATTCTAATGGGATCTGGCAACTTGTCCCAAAGTGTTTTTCCACTGTTGTCGATTAAGCTTCGATAACAGTGGAACAGCATGACACTTTACAAATCTCTGTTTTTAGACTTGTAATACAGTAAGGCCAGTGTAAAAATCAGTTCAGTGGTCAGGTTTTTTTTTTTAATTGTCAACAACTCTAGCCGTAATTATCTGTGTGTAACTCAGAAATGCAAAACTAACATACTTAAACATCTATAGAAATGCAGTCTTATTTACACAAGCTCAAAATTTGTTACTGACAAAATGGCTAAGTATTTATGGCCAAGATACAATAAATATTTCATTTTTATTTACTACCCTGAGCAATATATCGCACTTTAAAAGCCTGGGAATAGCAGGGTCCCTTGCGATTTGATACGATGCCCGATACATAGTTCACAATACGATATTATCACGATATATTGTGCCTGATACTCTATATTACTGTTTAAGAACTAAATACATTTAACAGCAGTGTTTGTTTGTTAAACCACTGTCTGTTAGAGTTGGGCGGTATCCAAATTTTGATACCGTTAAACCGTCTCCACATTTTCCCGGGGTATACGGTATTACCGTTGCTAAGGCTAAAAAAAAAAACACACACACTTCGTAGCACTAAGGTGGAGTCCGCTGGCCAAATGGCAGCTTGCACTTATACCGTTTAGAAACAGAAAAGCAAGCATTACATAGGCCTAATGATACTGAAAACATAACAAAACATGTAAAAAATTAGTAACTTTTATTAACAAATGTTTAAAAAGTGCAAATACAGCAGTCAACCGACAGAACGAAATAACAAATTGTCTATGGGCTAAAGCTAGCTAACAAGACATAACCGAAAATGTGCATATGAGAACGCAGCGGAAATGCTCGTTTGTATATTTTTAAAATATATTAACATGAATCAAATAAATTAAAAGTACAACTATACAACATTTCGAACCGTTTTTGTACGTCAGAAAAAGCCACTCCTTATTGAAAATAAAACGATTAAGCTATTGAATGTTTTTCGCCAGAAAAACCAGCATGTTCACTTTTTCCGGCTTGAGTAGGGCACGTTGTGGGTTGACAACTTTGCGCGGTGCGAAGACCCGTTCCGATGGAGAAATTGTGGCACAAAAGCACAGGTATTTTCGGGCAACCCGCGACATTAAAGGAAAGCGCCCGACTCCATTGGATTTCCACCAAAGAAGGGGTCTTCTTCTCCCGGAATAACAGGCTCGCGAGAATATGCAGTTGTCTCTGCTTCTGCTCGCTCCTCTACATTGCAGACCTGATCTGCCTGGCTCTCCCTTGTCATTTGGCCGAAATCCGAAATGCTGCCAAATTGCAGACGTTGTTTTTCATTGGGACCAACTCAGCGCGGCCTGTCATGTTGTCTTGTCCTTCTCCTTCTCCTTTCGGAGCGGTAATGTCACGTGACTACGCAACATCCAGGAACTTCATCGGATGTCAACAGTTAAGAGCAAAATTGCACTATAACATAGTAATATTCGTTTTAAACTGTAACAGTATTAAATTAACAAACACAACCACACATACATAAGTGTTGAAAAAACACTCTTTATTTAAGCATTAAATCAATTATAGTTAATAATATTTTAGGGCAAGATTTTTTTAATGACGGTAATGAATCTGATACCGTGGCTATTTTTAGATACCGCGGGATACCTTATTACCGTATTACCGCCCAACCCTACTGTCTGTTCAACGTTAATATGAAATGCATCTATTTTAATAGTCAAAACAGTGAATGTGTCAAGTCATCGTCATCATATCTTATCACGCCAATGCTTAATCCAAGAAACTGTGATTTTATTAGCTTCCTTAAGGGGCATCTCTGCCTCAAGTGGAGGAGTTCAAGTATCTCGAGGTCTTGTTCACAGGGGAGGATGGAGCGTGAGGTTGACAGGTGGATCAGTATAGCATTGGCAGTAATGCAGTCGCTGTATCGGACCGTTGTGGTGAAGAGGGAGCTGAGCCCAAAGACGAAGCTCTTGATTTACTTCAATTTACGTTCCTCCCTTCACCTATGGTCATGAGCTCTGGGTAGTGACCGAAAGGACAAGAACACGGATACAAGTGGCCGAAATGAGTTTCCTCCGCAGAGTGACCGGGCGCTCCCTTAGAGATAGGATGAGGAGCTTGGTCACACGGGAGGAGCTCGGAGTAGAGCCGCTGCTCCTCCACTTCGAGAGGAGCAGCTGAGGGGAGGGCACTATTTATGCAAATGAGCCATGTTGTTTTAAGTTTTATTTCTGTAAGAGGTAAACAAATGTACCAAAGCTGCATTAAACACATTCTAATCTCACACGGGCTGATGTGGCTCTATAGTGGTGATGGTTTATATGTTGTAGAGTTGAGTTTATTTATGCAGATTAGTAATAGTAATAATAATGATGATACTTTTAATATAAAATGTTAATGATCAATTGAAAATCGATCATTAATTTTCCCGACAATTGATTAAGAAAATTTTATCGAATGCCCATTCCTAGTCTGGGTTTCTCTGCACAGATGACTGTCCGTGTGACCCGGCCCTGGATAAAGCAGAAGAAAATGGATGGATGATATAGTTTCTAGCTTTGTGAATTAAATAGGCCGAGGCTTATTTTTGTCTTTGCTGTAGTTGCCATAGAAACACACCCAAACACTGGGTGCCCTCACATTGGCGTTAGTCACAACTTCCTGCACTGCACTGATGAAGCTGCTGTCTGTGCAGTTCCAGGGCGGGCGTGAGACAGGAGGAGGAAACAGCCAATCACAACGCCCCGGGATGCATGCTGGGACCACGTACTGTTATTATGGGATGTGTGGGTCGCTGTGTAAACATTGCTGTGGTAACAGATGCACCCGGGGAAAGCCTTTAACAGCAGGCTGCAGCGAGGGTATTCACTGTAGACTGTGATTTGTACAAGTGTTAGGTTGTGTTTGCATCATGAAAATACTTAAAAGTGAAGAACGCTGTTCATTTAATCACATTTTTCATCAGATGGTTTAGCTTTGTACAAAATATTCAAACCACCATACCTGAGTTTTCCACAAATTTGTGGAAAACTTGTCTTTCTTCAGTACATATATGCTAGTATTTAGGGATGTAGCAATATCCGAAATATCATGATATCATATTATCAAAGCAAAACAGTGATTTGTCCCAGTTTTTATACAAGAAATGCCCCAAGTGTCTCTATTTTTGACCAATTTTATACTTGTCAATAGTAAAGAAGGGCATATGTTGACATTTGTTTAGGTAAAATGCAGAAAAGCTGATTAAAAATGACAAAGAAAATGTGACTACTGACTCACATGTCATGAATGGGCCAAGTGCTCATTTCATAATTTTATTATTATTACTAGAGATGTAATAATAATGTATATATCGTGATATTGTATTGTCAAAGGTCAAACAATAATATTGTGGACCATCACAATATATCGAATCACAAGTCTCTTAAATGAATAGTTCTGATGCAGAAATAGCTAAAAACAGAGGGAACTACATAGACCATGATCATTTGCTCTAATCGACACTCACATCGACAGTCTGGAGTTAATAGTAGTTAATAGAGCTGGGCGGTATGACCAAAAATTGATATCACGGTATTTTTTAAATTATCACGGTATCACGGTATTTAACGGTATTTTTGTCTTTGGCTAAGTGGAGTGTGATAGAGTTGGTAATATCATTCCAACGTTTGCTTTTCTTGTCATAGACGGTCCCTTTAGACGGAGAATACGAAGATTGCATGAAAGTAAAATCTGCATCTTCTCCCCAATCTCTGCGTAACGTTGGCAGTGCAGCACAAAACACTACACAGACGTCCCTGGTAGGCGCGTTTGCTAAAGGGACCGTCTGTGTAGTGTTTTGTGACACGGCTCCGTTTTTCGGAGAGCGGGAGTGCGCGGAGCCGTGCCCGGGCGAAAAGGTGAAGAGCGGGGCTGCGCGCACCCGCGCTCTCGCTCGGGCGCGGCTCCGCGCAGTCCCACTCTTCACCTTTCGCCCGGGCACGGCTCCGCGCACTCCCGCTCTACGCTCTCTCGCCCGGGCGCGGCTCCGCGCAGTCCCGCTCTTCACCTTTTCGCCCGGGCATGGCTCCGCGCACTCCCGCTCTACGCTCTCTCGCCCGGGCACGGCTCCGCGCAGTCCCGCTCTCCGAAAAAGGGAGCCTGTGTCATTTTCTTCGTCCATGCTCACCACTCAACTCGCTATCCTTACCTGGCTTGTTGGCTTGTTTGGTGTAACACTGAAAAACAGCCCCCGCTCAATCTACCGCTGTGCGACGTTCCGCCGCTCTGTGTTGCCGACATATGCACACGGTATGGCGGTAAATAAAAATTCATATCATAAAAATAAAATTACCGGTATACCGGTTCAAACGGTATACCGCCCAGCCCTAGTAGTTAATAGTTAATAGTTAATAGTTTTGCCTCGGGTACACTGTCACATACTCCGGAACATTCTAGGCAAAGCAATAACATCCCCATCAATCAATCAATTAATCAAACTTTATTTCAGGGACGTGCACAGGAATTTTGAGGGGCAGTTGCTCTGACATAAAGAAAGGGCACCGCACCGTCCACCAAATTTAAATGAACTGTGATTATACTTATTAGTTTCACTTGCCTGTCTAAACCAGGTTTAAACTAAGTCTAAACCAGGTCTAAATCCAAACAAGAATTTGCAGGAGGTGGTTGCTACATTCATTTAGTTTTAAAAATCATGACAATATCAAGTAATCCAAAGTATTCAGATTACGTTTCTCACTTCAAGTAATTTAATGGATTACGTTACAAACTGCATTTTGGGGTATGTAATCTGTAATCTGTAGGGAATACAGTTTAAAGTAACCTTCCCAACACTGTCAACAGAATTATCGAGAGAGAGAGAGAGAAGGGAAGGGCTCAGTTCTGTTTACAGAGCCACAAAGCTGCACGTGACCAGCACCTGAGCCTGCGCGAGTAAAAAGAGATTATCCACAAGCCCCGCGGAGGAAGCGCTGTCCACGCAGCGCACGCGACAAGACACGATTCACGCGCGGTGTCCATGCCGTACCGGAGGAGGTGCGGTGTGCACGGCACACTAGATATATACTTAGCCGTGGCACACTTATATACTTGGCCACAGTGCTTTATGGGAAGGTTTTCGGACCGTGAGTGAGGAATACTATTCAACATATAGTTCTACCCCTGGGCACTATTTAACAGGACTACATGGATCATTGGGTTGTATGTTTCAATGTATATAGAGTGCGTCAGCTACTGTGAAATGCCAGAATTGCAAGGAAAAAAAATTCTTTTGGAACTGCAACTTCAGTTGAAGAGGCTAGATGGGCAGTTGCCAGGGCAACCAAAGCGCTTTTCATACAAAAAAAAGCAACACAAACCTCCATCACAATAGTAAATGTGTGCACCTTTAAGATACCATAACTAAAGCTTAACTCCAAATGGCACATTGCCACATACATGTATTAGATCACAAATTGCTTTTTTACTCATACGACACAGCCCCTAGAAGTGTTTTAAAGACTTTTGTGGCCAAATAAACCCCCTCACCCCCCACACACGAGCTATTTTGAGACTCTGTAGCGCTGATAGAGATAGAAGCAGAATGTACTACAGCGGCACAAGGGACGAGTCTCTCTGCTCTGTGAGTCAGTAGGCCACAGCTCAGGGCGTGGTGTGACAGACCAGCATTGGTCAGTAACTCGGGTTGATCATTACTTCCATCTTTTAAAAGTCACTGAATACAAGCAGTAGTAGTAGTAGTACTCTGCATTATCTGTAAGTTATGTCTTATTTAGTTGAACTTTGCTGTTTAGTTCTGAATTCTTTGTGTTAAAAGGTGTTAAAGGAACAATGGTAGAGCTTTTGTCCAATTATTTAACGTAAGGCTGTGCAATTAATTGAATTTTGATTGCAATTTGTGTGTCAAACAATTCCCAAACTCATATAATCGAGTTGAAATGATTTAAAAGCTTAGCAGTTTATATATATATATATATATATATATATATATATATATATATATATATATATATATATATATTTAAGTATATTTATTTAATTTTTTTTTAATGTAGAGATTGTAGAACAGCTGGATATATACTTTATTTTGGATAAATGTATGTTTTTCTATGCCTTATTTCATGTTCAAAGTATATTTTATTGGGGCATAAAGATATCCAAATTTCACGATACGATATCATTGTGGTATGAACCTTATGTGCGATATTTATTGCGATATCATTTGGTGCAACATTTATTGTCATTAGGGATGTAACGATATCCAAATCTCTCTGATATTTTCACCATAAACATCTCACGGTGCGATATTTATTGCAAGATTTTGTGGAGGCTCACAAAACTGTGAATCTGCTGCTTTTTCCTCTAAAATGCCTTCACAAGACTTAATCCAAAGAATGAAGATTTCAAAGTGCTTAGAACTGTTATTTCTTCATGTCGTCTGCACTGAAACGGAGCAAAGGATCATGGTCTATGTAGTTCCCTCTGTTTTGTTTTTTTTTAGCTATTTCTGCATCAGAACTATTCATTTAAGCAAAGAGACTTGTGATTCGATATGATGTGATGGTCCACGATATTATTGTGAGACCTTTGACGATACAATATCACCATATTTCGGAAATATGATAAGGCAGTGTCCACTAGAATTCTAACCAGAACTGAAGAAGCAGTTTAAATGAGCTGCAAAACATATTTGACCAAAATAAACTTTACTCCAGTTGACAATTTAAATTTCTTCTTTACCATGGATACATCTTAAAAATAGTAGTGTTTTGTGTTTTGTTTCAATGTGAGTTAGTTCAGAGGAGCATGAGTACAGAGTAGGGATTTCCCATGTATGGAAAAATAACTCATGATCGTCATCTGCCCTCAAGCTCTCAGTCAAATATTTGGATTAGGAGCCGTCACAAGCCATATTAGAGATAAAGAGTAAAAATATTTGTATATATTCTTACTTAAGTACAGTTTTTGGCTACTCCACCACCTCTGACCGTGAGGCTAATACTCTGATAATACTGCACTTTTACTTCCGTATACTGTTGCTTCCCCAGATGCCAGCATCTCCTCTGAGGGCTGTTTTCTCACACTCTGGCTTATACAAAGTGCAGGTTCCTTTGTCTAAACAGATCATCAGTGGAGTCGGAAGTTTCTGTTCAGCCTTTTATAATCGTGCGCTTCATTCTCTGTTTACCACACACACTGTTCGCTAAACATGCAGCCAACCTCTGGGTTTTTTCCAAGTACTGCAGATTCTGCTGAAGATGACGCAAGTGAAGTGTGAAATGGTAAACACAAATATTTTGCCTGTATTTACAAGGAATTATATTGTATTAAAGACGGGGTATTAGGCAAAGTCGACTTTTTGAAGCTTTCTACCGTGTTATAACTTTCCCTCATCAAAAACATGCCGCAAGAGGATATAGATGTCATCTATGCATGTTTCCGTAATGAAGTGATCTCTCCCGAGCACACTTCCTGTAAGAGAATTTAAGTAATTTATCCTCCACATGCATCTCTCAGTTTAACATTGACTCACAGGAGCTATCTTCCCTTGGCACACCATTGGCATATCATTATCTAAATTGTGGCATATTGCTGTCTAACTGGTGTCTACTGGCCTTCATAGTCCTAAAGATCATACTACATTCACTTTTCAGGTCCGCTCAGGCCCGTATTATTGAAGATAAATAAACTTCTGCTTAAGACATCCAGTTGGTCTCCAGCCTTTTACTTCTTCTATTTCTTGGACAAGCTGTAAATTTGACAACACTTCCAGCCCTCCTCATGGTTGGTTAGCTGTAAGATGTGTCCAATGATCCGCCCACAAGCCGACGTCACCCATGCTCTCACATGACAATACACCATAAATATGCAAAAGCAGGATGATACAAAATTGATGCGATCTGTAGTAGTTTTTTGGCTTCCGATACGATTTTTTAAAGGAGTGCTCTTTCCGATACCGATCTGATACCTTTTTTTATTGCTCCGGTAGCGTGTCTCTGTAATGTAGTGCTGTAAAGGAAGTTCGTACCTTAGCTCCAAAAAAATTCCATTAGACGACGAAAGCCTTACCGACCTTCTGTGAAATGCCTCCACCAGTGTTTGCGCTTGTAAATCTCAAACTCGTCCGGATGTTTCTTTTGTAAGTGACGAATCAATTTGGTAGTATTAAAGTGGCTCTGCTGGTTCCTCCACGAGAAACAGTTTTTTTTTGCAGTGTTTGCGTCGCTGTTTGACTCTCATTTCATTGTAGTAAAAAGTCCCACACAGCGACATGGAGACGTTTTGATTTACAGCTGCCGTAAAGCGCATCGTTGCCGCAAAAACATGTGAATCTGTATTGGTCCAATCACGTGACTGAATCCAATACTGTCCAATACTCATAAAAGAGCTGGAATCAGGAGCCGATACGGATACTGAATATCGGATTGGAGCATCCTTAGTTTGATTGTATGCGCGTTGATTGCAGTGTGATAGTGCCCTGATGAGGGAGTGACTTAGCATGGTGAGCAAAGGGAGAGGAGACTTTATCAGAACAAGTATAAAAGCACATACACGAGTATACGTCCATGCAGCACTGAGGGATTACACAGATATAAGACCACATAGGAAGAGAAAAGAAAGTACTATGGTTCATTATTCACTATTCCCTAATGCATCTTTGAGATGTTTGGGGGCACTGATGAGCTATTTTATTTATTTTAGGAAAATGTAAACAGCCAAAACTTAGAGAAGCACAAGTTTTAACAGATGGCAAAATTGTAGGACTTTTCGCCATTGTTAACTTGGTGAAAAATGGGTAAGTTGGTTAGAAAATAATTTTAAAAAGTTTTTAAAAAGTTCACTAACAGCAACAACTCTCTCTCCGCCCTAACACTTGGACTTTTCCATTTATTATTATTTGTTTATACGCTTGACAGTGAGAAACACCATTTCGATTCATGATATGTTTTGTATGAAGAATTGACCATAAACTTTTTTTAACTTGAACTTTTGAACTCGAAAGAGAGAATATTGTAACAACACTAGTTCTTTGTCTAGCCCAATAGAGACGTCACAAGGCCAAGTTACAGGTCACATCTGTGGAGAGCTGACCCTGTGTGTTTTTCAAATACTTTTAGCAGCAAAAAAAATAAATGCATGTATAATAAGATAGATCAGTATAATGTCAAAATGTGGAGCAGCAAAGCAACAACGAAAAAATGACATAGGGCTGTGTTTTCAGATGGTAAAATCCAAAAATCCAAAATATGTTTTAATGAGCATCAGGCTCCACCAGCAGTTGTTCAGAGTCACAGACAGCTGTTCAGGGCTTTCTCTCTGTGAGGCGGGTCATGCAAACAGAAGTCTGGGGCTATAAATGCTCTGTGAGGAGGACTGAGGGCCTGAGCAGTGCTGCCGGAGAAAATGAGTCACCAGGAATCCCCCATGTAAATAGGCCAAACGTGGGATACAAACCCACATTTAAAAAAGAGGGCATTTTGGACAGCGTGGTTGTAGTCGTGGTAAAGATAGTGTGACCAGATGTCTCTGTTTACCCGGGACAGTCCCAGTTTTGAGCCCTGTGTCCCCTGTCCCAGCAGATTTATCCAAAACCGCTGATTTGCCGCAGTTTTATACAAGAAACGTCCCAGGTGTTCCTATGTTTGACCCATCTGAAACCTGTCAACAGTAAAGAGAAGCATAAACTGTCATTAGTTTAAGTAAAATACAGAAAATCTGCTTAAAAATGACCAAAACACAAGGAAAATATGACTATACTGACTCATATTAGTCATGAATGGGCTGATTGCAGAACAGTTTTCCATAATCACGCACTTGTTTCACAATTTTATTATTACCAACCACCACAAACCAGGGATGTCCCAGTTTTTTATTTTGAAAATCCCTAGATAAAGAGCTATGTGACTTAACACTGTATTTGCAATTATGTTTTGTCAGAAAAGAGACCCTCCTTACTTTCCTCTCAGAAATTCTCAAAAATAACACATATAAAAGATTTTTGTTTAAATACATCCTGAACATCGACTAAAGAAGTGTTCAGCTCCAGTCAAATGAAGCTCACAGAGGGTAGCGGTTATAGGAGAGGAATTTAGAGCCAAGTTCCATATTAGGAATTGGAATTTATTTACAGCCAAAATAGAGCAATAAACACATAAATAAACAAACATTACAGAGAGAGAGGTGACAGTTTTTTTTTTTATATAACGTCAATTGGAGCAAAGAGTCAGTGGAGCCAGAATTGCCCCCATGTTCACTTCCTGTTTGAAACCCCGTGGCTCGCGGGTTAGCTATGTCCATTTATTTATAGTTTATGGTCTTGAAGAACTGACACAAAGATTAAACTATAGGCTTTGCAATTTTTATGCAGAAAAAGACAGGATATTTTGTTGTTTATGGTGGAAATTATGGTACTTGGAGCAGTCTTTGTGATCTGAAATGGCCTAAAATTTGGCTTTGTAAGATTTAGCCTCGCCCCGCTCTAGGAGATCTCACTTTGATTGGTCAAAACTGCACATTTCGGACGTCACATAGTTATTTAATACAGATGGGGGGCAGCTAAAATTAATATTGTTCAACTTCAGATTCTTATAGCCGTAATATAGGTTTTGAGTCGAGTCAGTAATAGAGATGATCAAGTTTTATATTTAGGAATTTACCTTCCCGATATTTCGTGGCAAAATACAATGTAATTAAAGGGACAGTTCAGAATTTTGGAAGAAAAATATATTTTTTCTTTGCATTTTACATCAGTGAGCACAGTAAGGAAGTCGTAGGGGCTCACAACAAATGCAAACGCCGCTACAAATACAAATGCTACAACACAACAAAAGTGACCGCAGGACTCTACAGTATTTTCCAACGGCCCAAGCGAGGGGGATCAAGCGGGAAGTGAATGGGAAAAGAAGAAGAAGAAGAAGAAGAAGAAGAAGTCGGAAACGCATGTATAAATAATTTTACTTAAGACTGTCTGACCATCGTAAATAACTTCGTGCTTGATCTGTCGGAAAATAGCGTCCCGTGGTGACTTCCATTGTGGCTTTTTGTTGTGTTGTAGCGTTTGTATTTCTTGTGAGCGACCCTGGCTTCCGTAGCACAGGCCACTGAAAACAACACGATGCCGTCTTCATCTTCCAGCTCTTATTGTACGTCCATGGGATCATATTTATATCATATTTATGCACTTTCCCATCGGGATAAACAGGAATTTCTGGAGCGATGGTGTCTTGAATGCAGGAAAATACTGGTTACTCAAACATCATTATAAATTACTTTAAATTAGGGCTGTCAGCGCTAACACGTTAATTGCGACTAGATTAATGCAATCCATAAGTCCAATCCATTAGAGTTCGCCAACTTTTTGTTTCTTCTACATATCCGTAGGCAGCTCTTCTGCTGTTGTGCTTTCGAACTTCAGAGCACCATGTTTCAGTAAACTTACTGCCGTGACAGAGGAGCTTCTGGACTTTTGAACTGTTTATTTGACTTCAAAAACTTCTAGACGCTACAATTTACAAGTCAAGAGTTAAATGCAGCCTGTGTCCAGCAGAGTTTCAGCACCAGCGAAGTACGTCAAGGGTAAGTTAGCACCTCCAAGCTAAACCCTCGGGTGCAGCAACCGGAGCGTCCAAGCTAAGAGCCTCATATCCGACAAACAAGCAGAGTCGCTACAGACCTGTGGATAATTACACGGCAAAGAAAATAACTACAGCGATTGCTAAATGGGTAAGAATTGCTTTACATTATGGCTTTAAAACTGTCTTGAAATGCAAAATAACACAATTTTAAACATGCACTCTAATATGCGATTATTTGCGATTAACTATGCAATTTCTGATCTTAATCAGGATTTTCAAAATGAATCGTTTGACAGCCCTACTTTAAATACAACTTCAGAGGGAATGGTGAAATCATCAGGGAAAATAATTATTACATGGTTAAAAGCTCTTTATAGTAAATCTCCTTTAAAAAAAAGATTTATTCTGTCTCCCTCAAACTTTCCGCCTGCAGGATTGTGCTTAAGTGTCTGCGTCACACCTGCTCTGTACTCGCTCTGTCCTGGAGACTGGAGATGGGCGGTGCATCGTGACGTTCATTTGTGTCGGCACATGAGAAGGACCTAGATTCTGTCATGAACATAATGCTGACTGACTGCACATGGGGCCAGGGAAGTGGGGGAGGGTCTGGCAGCGCACATACCTCCTGTGTTTGTTTAGACCCGAACAGGAGCCTGGACAAGACTGTGGTGGTCCCTGCGTCATCTGCTGTCTCCAGAACACCTCTAGTCATGACTGGCTGTGTTTAGGCTCTGGACAGGTGGAAATTTGCACTGACCAGATGTTCTGTTTACCCACAGATTTGTCCAAAACCTGTGATTTGTCCCAGTTTTATACAAGAAATGTCCCAGGTGTCCCTATTTTGACCAATCTGATCCCTGCCAGCAATAAAGAGAGGCATAAACTGTCATTTGTTTAGGTAAAATACAGAAAAGCTGCTTAAAAATGACCAAAACAGTAAGAAAATGTGACTATACAGGTACTAGACCGGATCTAAACCACGTACTAGACCAGGTACTAGACCGGGACTAAACCAGATACTAGATGGGGACTAAACCAGGACTAGACCAGATACTAGACCAGATACCGGACTGGGACTAAACCAGGTACTAGACCAGAACGAAACCAGGACTAGACCAAATATTAGACCAGGTACTAGACAAGGACTACACCATTTACTAGACCAAGACTAAACCAGTACTAGACCGGGCACTAGACCAGATACTAGACCGGGTCTAAACAAGGTACTAGACCGGGTCTAAACCAGGACTAGACCAGATACTAGACCAGGTACTAGACGGGGTACTAGACCAAGTACTAGACTGGGACTAAACCAGGACTAGACTGGGACTAAACAAGGACTGGACCAGGTACTAGACCAGATACTAGACTGGGACTAAACCAGGTACTAGACTGGAACTAAACCAGGACTAACCCAGATACTAGACCAGATACTGGACCGGGACTAAACCAGATACTAGACCGGGATTAGACCAGATACTAGACTGGAACTAAACCAGGACTAGAATAAATACTAGACCAGGTACTAGACCAGGACTAAACCAGGTACTAGACTAAATGGAAAAGTCCAAGTGTCATATCCAAACTGTTACATTTTTTGGCGTTATAATATGGTCTATATTATAACAGTGCGTTCTTAGACCAGGCATACTTGTCATAATCAAAATCGTATCAAACCCTCTGCTTTTGGCTCTTATGCGGATGCTTCACCACTGGCTCCTCTGTGGCACGCTGTGGTTTTAGCCAGGCCTGGTTACATAAAACCCGGCCTGGTTCAGGGGGGGAGGGGTTGCCCTGCCTGCCCTCCCCAGATTCCTGCTGTGTTTGTGGGCAGACTGCTGCTCAGAGAATGGCTGATTGTTGCTCCAGTTTTGACGCTCCAGTTTGAAGGTTTGGAGCTGACATTCTTGTGGAAAACTGGCGAGCGGAGGTTCAACCCCAGCTTCAAGTTTATAAAAGCTCGTCTGTGGTCCATTAGGGGTACTTGAGGTAATGTTTGAGTAGGTTTAAATGGGAGTTTGGAGAACACAGTTTGTATTCAGAAAGTGTTTTTAAAGCATACTTAAGACTTAAATGTCTTCTATTATGCAACATGGACTCTTGTGAGGTTTTAGCCATGTTAGGAAACTGTTACCTCCTCAAAGCATTTTGTTTAGGCCAAATTTGTGTTGTTGGCATGTAGGCAGAAATAAATAAGACTAAAAAAGTAGTTGGAAGACACATTTACTCACTTAAAGAGTACCGAGACGTAACATGTAATTTTGAAAGTTGAAATTTAAAGGACAAAACTGTAAATAACACACAAAATCTGGTGTTTTCAAAGGACAGACACAAAAATTACCAGGACTAGACCAGGTACTAGACTGGGACTAAACCAGGTACTAGACCAGGACTAAACCAGGTACTAGACCGGGACTAAACCAGGTACTGGACCGGGACTAAATCAGGTACTAGACCGGGACTAAACCAGGTACTGGACCTGGACTAAACCAGGTACTAGACCGGGACTAAACCAGGTACTGGACCTGGACTAAATCAGGTACTAAACCAGGACTAAACCAGGTACTAGACCGGGGCTAAACCAGGTACTAGACCAGATACTAGGCTGGGACTAAATCAGATACTAGACCAGGACTAAACCAGGTACTAGACCGGAACTAAACCAGGACTAGACCAAGTACTAGACCAGATACTGGACTGGGACTAAACCAGGTACTATACCAGAACTAAACCAGGACTAGACCAGATACTAGACCAGGTACTAGACCAGGACTAGACCAGGTACGAGACCAGGTACTAGACCGGGACTAAACCAAGTACTATAAGGTACTAGACTGGGACTAAACCAGATACTAGATGGGGACTAAACCAGGACTAGACTGGGTACTAGACCAGATCCTAGAATGGGAATGAATCACATACTAGATTGGGACTAGACCAGGTACTAGACCAGGTTCTAGACCAGAAGTAGATAGAGAAGCCAAAAATTGGACATTACTCAAGTAGTGGTCCAACAAATTACTCAAATAACACGAAAAACGTCACATAAGAGTAACTTAAAGAGTACCGAGACGTAAGATGTAATTTTTAAAGTTGAAAATCTGGAAATAACATACAAAATCTGGTGTTTTCAAAGGACAGACACAAAAATGAGACAAACTAAATCATACCCGAAGTGGCGCTACAAGAAGAATACTTGAGTAATGCTGGATTATTAGGCCATCTGCATCCCCAAAGATCAAAATGCTACGCTCCACCTTGTGATGTCATTTAGTGGTAGTTTTAAGGTTAGAAGCTATTTTTATTTACTTAAGTTAAGCTCATAGACTGCATAAAAAAGTGGACTAAGTGAGTGTCGCCCACAGCTTTTAGCACCGCTCAAACGAAGCTCGCAATGCTAATGATTACAGGAGCAAATTTGGGGCCAGGGTCTATTACTGCTCTGTTACTCTGTTAAGACTGACAAAATAGGAAAAAAAAAAAAAACAAGATCATGTAGAGTTTGCTAATATGAACATTTTTAAGACCAAAATGACAAGGCAACAGTTACAGAGAGAGGGGCAACAATATTCCAATATAAGGCAATGGAGCGAGGTCAGAAGGAGCTGGAAGAGCCGCATGCAAACTTTTTTTCCCTTTTTTTTTTGATTGATTTATTTCGGTCACAAGCATATTCTGACATTATTCCATAGACAGTCACATTTAACATATATTACCCTTTAGTCCTCATTGCACCATCTTGGCACTGGTTCATAAATAGCAGCAAATAAATGAATAACAAACAAATTAGTAACAGTACAGCAGAGACTACAGCACAAACTAAGTCTCGTAGTTCATGTATCTGCTCAGAGTTAAACATTTACATTTCTTTGTGAGAGCGGTCCACAGTTTTAAATCTTCTGTACAGTTGTTCCAGAGGTCCAGCTTTCTTTTTGTTAAACATGGCCGTACTTTTGAGTTCATATCAGCTATTCGGGATATTGAACATATTCTGTAGTGATTTTGACAAGAGATTGTTGTTTACTTTGAACATGATTTTCAAAGATAAAGGTCGACTAAATCATAAAATTTCAGAGTTTGAAGGTTTATAAAGAACGCATTAGTTGGTTCATTATAAGCTGATCATGTGATTGCTCTTATTGATTTTTTTGCAAGGTAAAGATTGGTTTTGTGTTCGTCTTTTATGTATTGCCCTAAATCTTGATACACTAGGTTATGTAAGGCATTAAAAGTGACTTATATATAATGGAAAGACTGTTTTTATTTAAGATATATCCATATTTATGTATAATTGTGATTACTTTGGATAATTTATTTCTGATTTTACTTATGTGCGATTTCAGGTTTAAATTATGGTCTGTAGTTACTTTCTATTTGGAATGCGGCAGCTAGTGCGTTAGCTTTGTCTATTTATATACGGTCTATGGTTAGGCTAAAACAGACAAACCCAGAGCTGAAATGATCAGAATGATTCTAGTGAAGGTGAATGGAGTTTAAAAACACAGTGGGTCCTTTCCTGTTTTACCACTTAATGACATCACAAGGAGGAACAGAGTGTTTTCAGTTTGAGAAAAGGACACAGCCTAAATATGCAAGATTTTTTTAGTCTGAACCTGAATACAGTACATTACAAACACAAGGATATGTGCATGTATGTATATATCAAAACACAACTCCAGATATGTTTACGATGTTTACAATGAGTACGATTATTATACACAGAAAAAGAATAATCCACTGTAGGTTCTTAAACTAGACCGAATTGGGCACCTCTTGGGCTCTAGACAAAGCAGTGCTGCAGCTGTTTCCTTTTATGGAGCCAAATGAACTCTGATTTGAAGCGCAATTCACTGAAAATCAAAATCATCGTCTTAGAATTATACGGTTCCATCGACACTGGTTAAAGTTACGACCATCTGTAGCAAAGTTATGACCATCTGCAGCAAAAATGAAAAAAGTTTTCATGCACCAAAATTAAAAATGGGTTTGCTCAGCCTGCCCTTTTTGCACAATGATGGTTCACAGAGGATGTTGTTTTCACATTTTGGCAGTAAGTAATTACAATTGAAAGAGGAAGGTGGGGATTGTTTTACAATAGAAAATGGTTAACAAGGCCTTAATGTTTATCTGCATGAGGCCAGATTACTGTGCATGTGGGGGAAGTGAGTGAACAATGGATTTGATGATGACTTGTTCTGCAGTGCAAAAATGTACCCTCTTATCTACAGTTACAGTAACAAAGATTTGCACAGATATATTTAGCTATAAGTTTATATGGTTACTTGATGCCTTTCAGTGTATTTCAGACTGGTTTCACACAGTATTTCTCTTTATTTCTAATCGTCTCTGCTAGCTGAGTAAGTCAACGTAAAGTCAGAACCCTTTAAAGTATGAAAAATCTATACTTACTTACGGTACTTGAAACATGTCTAAACTAGTCCAAACAAAGTCATTATAACTCATCAGACATTCCTTTGGAGTGCGGTTGCAGTCGTCTTGATTTGCATGTTCAGGTGATAATGGCCGACCGTAAATGGCCTATTTGTATCTGAGATTCATGTGAATAGAGCCTGATGGTCGCTCGTCCACGTGGCTGATGGAGGTGATTATTAAATTCTAAACGGACACTCTTCACAATCTCTGTGCTGAGTGGAGTGGTTTTTGTCCATGGACATGACAAATGCTACGTTAAATAGGGATGTAACGATAAACACATTATCTGGACATTTCTGCCTATACAGTTCTGGAAAAAACATTTCTCCCAAATTCCAAATAAAAAGATTGTCATTTAGAGCATTTTATTTGCAGAAAATTACAAATGACCTCAGACCTCAAATAATGCAAATAGAACAAGATCATATTCATTTTAAAACAACACAATACTAATGTTTTAACTTAGGAAGAGTTCAGAAATCAATATTTGGTGGAATATCCCTTTTTAAAAAAAATACTTTTCCTCCTTAAATCAGATTTGGTTCAGGTGATCACCTCATCAGTGCCTCATGAAGCAGAATGAGGTGTGTTTGTGTTGAATTCAACAGACGCTGGTGTTACACACATGTAGAGATGCTGATTTTAGAAAAAAAATGCAGTGGTCTCTTATTTTTTTCCAGAGCTGTATAATGATGGAATAAAGTGACTTCTCTCCTCTTCCAAATTGGCTGTGGATCAATAAAAAAGCTCAAAATAGGAATGAATGATTGTTGATATTATGGGAAAAATTAAAAATATAAAAAAAAAACAGTTCAATAGCAGAGGTTCTAGCCAGGGCTGCTCACTTCCCCCTTTGCTGTTCACATTAACAATAAAACCATAAAACCATTTGCAACTGAAATAACTTCTCACCCTCGGTCTAGAGGGATTTTGGTTGGACCACAGCGTACAATTTCAGAAATCATTCTTCAAATCATCTCAACGGGAAATATAAAAATGAACCACAAGAGCCATCACATGCACGCAAAGTTTTATTCAGAGTTGCACATGTATAAAGTACCATCCATCCATCCATCCATCTTCTCCCGCTTAATCCGGCTGGGTCGCGGGGGCAGCTTGCTGCCCAATCCTCATAGCACCTGACCCCCCCCTGTGAACCCCTCTGCAGGTGGTGAGCCCACAGGAGAGTATAAAGGACCAGTTTAACAGAAATACTATTTCGAGTTCACATGGGTTCATGGCTCTTCTGGGGCTGGTCTTCAGATGGTTCCTGTTGGTTCAGCTCCTCTGGATGTGGGAATGGTTTGAAGAGTTCTTCCAAAAGGCGCATGCTCTCGATCACAGCCGACTGGTATCTCCTCATAACTTCAGTTAGTTCTTGATGTATTCTCATGGACTCCTCTCTGTACGCCTGATAACAGAGATAAAAAAAAAAAAAAAACTAGGGTTAGAAACAATATTTATACAAAAAAGCCAAAATATAGGGTATCCAGCATGTATACATACCTGAGTAAAGTAGTTATCCTGTAGTATCTTCCTTTTGCATGGTGGACTAGGCCATTCCAGCCCTTCCTCTTCTTCTTCGGACTCTGTGGAGCTCCAGAAGCTGCTGTCAGAATCCCAGAGGCTGGAAAGATCTTGACTGTCCTCATCCTCCAGAAGATTTTCCTCTCCGCCATCATCATCCTGCAACCGTGCTCTGTCTCCCCAGATCTTGTCGCAAATGTCCCAGAAGCGAGCATAGAGGAAGAGTCCATCGGAGTGCCAGGCCTTGTTGAATCTCCTGTGCATGTCCTTGAGCTTGAAGATCACCTTTGCTTTGGTGATGGTCTCCACGTCATGTTGGAAGGCACCCTCTCCCCTCTCAGCCTGTCTGACAGGGTACACCTGCACAAAGGCCCTCCAGATATCTTCATAGGTGCTGGGGTGGGATCTCCAGTCGATGTTCTGTCTGCATTTCTCTTCCTTGTACTTGAGGGTGACTTCTAGCAGCTCTTGGATCTCCGCTTGGGTCCAGTACATTGCTGCCATCTTCTCAGCTGTGGTCAGTGCTTCAGTGGTGTCTTTAGTGTGTTGAGAGGAGCTTTTATGGCATGAATGAAGGGGAGTGGGTGGTCCTAAAGGCCAAGACATGCCTCATATCACACAGACCACCTAGCCAAAGGGCGTTCATGCTGTGTTAATGTGCTAATGTTGGTCAAAACAAGAGGGATGGGATTTGTGTCTGATGTTCATGTGAATAGAAGCCTGATGGTCGGTCGTCAGCATGAGTAACGGCCCCTCTTCACACTCTGTACAGACCATAGACGGTTTATAGCAAGTTCTTCATCAAGAATGTAAATGAAGGAAGTTTAGACCTAATAATGCTAATGGAATAACATGTTTGAACGTAACAGAAGAGTCGACTGTAACTGCAACAGATGGGGGTTTATACTTGAATATAAACCCCCAACCTTAACCAAGTATTACTGGGTTTCAGATTACGTCATGTCGACATCACCAAAAGCAGATGGAGTCAGGAAGTAAAGACAGACGCACAGAACCCCGTTTACCTCCACTGACTCTCCACTAAAATGCCTATGGTATAAAAATGTCTATGGTTGCTGCAACCGCTCGAATTGGGAGAAAGAAAAAGTTTTTTACGTGTACCGAAAGTGGCGTGTCATAAGAGAGATAGTTTAAAAAAAAACTTACTGAAAAAAAGATTACAGAAGTGGATCGACAATCTCTGTCTAAAAACAGGAGGCGTGGAAACAGACAATGCAAGAGTTTGCAGCAATTAATATTTTAAAAGTTTTTTTGGACAATTATTTAACAAAGAAGGACATTGTAAGTGACGGTAAACTATTGCATTATAGCTCTTAACTTGTCACAAAAAAAGCTTTATTTGGTGCTAATTTGATTAGCTTACTGCTGTAATTTGGTGGGGTTTTTTTTTAACCTTTTTTAATTATTAGTTTATGTTATCCTGGTGCAGTGGCTGATTTTAATTCTAAATAGTTGTACTCCTCCACGTGAGGTTTGCAGCACCAGATCATTTATTATATCCATTGCCTCAACGCCGGGAAAATCATCCAAATTGTATGAAAAGTCCGACTTCTCCACTTCGTAGTACGGATCATAACCTATATTTAGACTTATTTTTTCTTGATAGTGGATCTGTGCCGGCCTGTTCGAACTTTTTGTGTATTCGCTGTCACTCACTGTGCTGTTTTGTAGCGGCGCTAAACACTTCCTGCCTCCACCTGAATTTCAAGCGTCATCAGAGTCATGTGAATGAAACCAGCAACATATTGATAAAGTGCTTCCATTGTGCTTCATATTTGCCTACCACTGTGCAGCCAAACCTCCACCACCCGACACAAACAAATAACTTAGACAGAAAATAAATAATAATAAAAGCTCTCATCTGTCTACGTTTCAAATAATCTTTTACAAATATTGACTGTTTGGCTCGAATGAAAAAGACTTTGAATGAGAGTTTACCGTTTTCAGATGATTTTATTTCGTGTCATTGATAGTTTACCTCTCTGGGATTGTAACATGATGAGTCCAATGGAATTTCTGCTCCCAGGCAAATATTTGTGCTCCTCTACAGCAGCGGTTTCACTAATATCTGGCTTTCCAAGTGCCCCCAGGTCTAAACCAGGTCTATAACAGGACTTTAACCATGACTAAAATAGTTCTAAGTAGGCCTGAGCTGTTAATCACTTTTTAATTAAGAGTTCAGTCATTTCTACTGATGAACTTGGGGATTTTTGTGGAGAGTTGAGCCAGTCATTTGTGGTAAGCGAGTGCACGGCAAGATATAAACACTTAAATCGATCAGAAAATGGCTTAAAAGTAGTGAAATGATCTGTCCATGCAGCAAGATCATTTTACTTGGCAAGTTCTTTTAAAATAAACGACCTCTAGACTAGAATTAAGCAATCTCACCACTAGTAAGTTGATAATAAATCTGAAAACAAGATGAATAACCTGGTATAAGTTTTAAAATTTTGGCCAGATCTGAGAAATTTGCAGTGCGGTTTGGAGTTTGGAGGAAGAATTCTCACTATTGTTGGTGATAATAAAAAGTCTGAATGGTGAGACATTTTGGTAATTTTCTTTGTTTTATTGCCCTGTTCTTGTTCTTGGGCCTAGAACTGCAGTCGACTAAAGAAATTCTCAATCATCCAAAGGTAAACTGCACTGGAGTTCATGAAAAAACAAATATTACTGCAGAGAAAAGGTACTAGGAAATATATGTATTTATATAAAAACAGATTCAACTTGTGGATCATGAGTTTAATTTGATTTTTGACATAGAAACACTAAAATAATACAGAATCTCCAACTCCTTCACTTCCCTTTCTGTTGTCCAATGCAAAGTAAAGTCTTTTTCTGTTGTTTGAATACTGTTTCCATTAAACTTTTTGCAGAAATTGCTTTTAGTGTCAACATTCAAAAGTATAAAACACTTAGTTGTGCATACATAATGCTGGAAAACAAGATAACAAAATTCTTGCCAAACATTTTTAACCAAATTTGTGTTACACAGCAAATGACTGCTTCATTCTAGTCTAGAGGTTTATTTTAAGAGAACTTGTCAAGTAAGATAATTTCACTACTTTTAAGTCATTTTCTGATAGATTTAAGTGTTTATATCTTAAATTTTGGCCAAGTTTTTTCGCAAGTGTAGGTAGAGAAGCCAAAAAATGTACATTACTTCAAAATAACATTATTCAAGTAGTGATAGAAGCAAGATTAAAGTATTTGGAAGACACATTTACACAAGTAAGCATAATTTAAAGAGGACCGGGACGTAACATGTCATTTTTAAAGTTGTAATTTGAAGGACAAAACTGTAAATAACGTAAAAAATAATTTTTTTTCAAAGGACAGACCCAAAAATGAGAAGCAGCGCTGCAAGCAACACAAATGTTCAGATCATTTCGTATTGTCAAGATAAAGGTTTTGTGACTTGTAGATGATGGAAGATTACCGTTATTTCAATAAAAATATTACTCAAGTAAGAGTAAAAGTGTAGTGTAGTGCTAGAAAAGTAGCTCAAGTAAATCTGGTACTTTGATCCAACAGTAGATCACCAAAGCAACTAAAAGAATAGCATTATAATAGGCTTCAAATGCAGTGAGGCGATTGTGCAGCAGCTCCATTTTTATTTCATATTTTTATCATTTTGTAGCCACAGTCTGCAGAACATCTGAGTCACTACATCCTCTTCCTGCCCAAAGAGGAAACCTGTGAGTCACTCTTCTCTCCGCGCATTAATATCTGTAATGCATAACTCCGGCTGTAAACGTTATCACCGTTTCCACGACGACCCTATCGAAAACAGGAGTGGCACATGTGATTTTCAGTCGTTGCTTTAAACCCTGTGATATCCCTGGGTAATTTACTGCCTGACGGTTGCTGTGCATGGGTGGTGAAAGTCTAGTATGGTTGGCATGGTGATTTACAATTCAGAAAACAAAATATCCTCAAAATATCAACTATGAACATGGAACTGAAACTCATGAATAAGAATGTGGCTTTAAAGGGCCACTAAACACCAAAAGCAGCTTTTTTCTACTGATTATTTGTGTAAATGGGTCAAAAATAGAAATCTATACCTAGTACTGGTGTAATTTTGGCATTTTAGGGCATATTTGTTAAAAATCTGACTTTTGGGTCAAAGCCGTGTCTTTAGGATCAACTACGGTCAGAACATTTGAATTTTCGGTTTGGTCTAACAGCCGTCAGTGAGTCAGATGCAGGTTATTATTTGACGAGCGCAGCCACTGGTGTGTATGGGTGGTGAAACGGGGAAATGGCGCGATCCGAACACAAATGTCCGCTCTGTTTCAAAGTCTGGAAATGTTGGATTGTTGTGGCTGTTAATCTCGCCCCACACTCGCCAAGTACCACCCAAACTGGAGGATTTTTCAGATTTTGCCTAGAGTAAAGCAGAGTAAAGCTTCGGGAGGGTTTTAAAATGTAGTTAATATGGTTGACTCAGGTTCAGGAGCAGGACCACGCCTCGACCGCCCTCACCTCCTCTCCAGCGAATCACAGCTCACTTCTACCACACCTCAATTTCCCAGAAGCCTATTTTTAGCAGCCTATCCCGGCAACCCAGTTTGTCCCGAATCAGTCTTCTGGACATAAGGGGGGTCCCGTTCCTGCTGGGCCATGTGCAGATTGAGACTGAACCCCCACCATGAGTCTCAACCCAGCCGACCCGTCTCTTCTCCCTATAATAAACCCTTTTCTCTTCGCACATGTGTTGTTGTTGGCGGGGTCCTTGCTAGTAAATGGCTCTTTAAGATGGTTTATTTGTCTTGCTGCACTGTCTTGTTTTACTGTCCTAAAAATGTGGAAAACAAAATTAGTTCATTTGAAATTCCTCACTTGCCTTGTGCATTCTGAACATGCTAATTATTCACCGCTTTCACAGACTAGAGCAGAGTTTTACAGCCTGTAGAATGCTAACATGCGCACTTCCTGATTCACGGGAAATAAAACGCCCTATAATTCGACAGTATAAAGCAGGCTTATTTTGACCTCATAAACAGCTCTACAATATACCTGTGCAAAACACAAATTTTGCTCAAATACGTGGGAGGAAATCGAATAGAGGCTCTTTAATACCCAGAATTTATTATAAATAAGCCTATTTACAGTCTAAATGTGTTCTTCTAACAAATCTGTACCTGCACAAAATCAGGGTTGAAGTAAACAAGTTTAAACTGACTGTTTCTGTACTGTGCCAGGTCTAAAACAGGACTGAATAAGGTTCATTCTAGGACTTTCAGAACTGAGCTGGGGCTGTGTAATATGTTTGCACTCGAGTTACCGCAGATATTACACCAGAAATTATGGTTTGCAATTAAAACATCACCAATAAACCATCCCTAATTGCAAAAGTATTACTTGTCTGAGAAATTACAGTTGCATTTTTTTTATCCAATATTGTGCAGCCTGGTTTCTGTGTAGTCCATCCTTTATCATCCTGCTTTCTAGATGTTTCTTTTCACATGACTTTCTTGCTTGAGTCTCAAATTGGTTCTGTTCTCTCAGGGCTACGCCACATCCTCCTGACCCACCGCCAAAAAACAACATCCAAATCACTAAACCTGCTTGAGGGATCACACGGACATCTCAAATTGGCAGTTTTCACGCATTTGTAATCATTTTGTTTCTTGTCAGGATGCCGGAACACCCCGAGTTTGAGCGCGCCGGGCAGGAGCCGGGCCTGCAGGTCTGGAGAGTGGAGAACTTTAACCTGGTCCCTGTGCCTCAGAACTTGTATGGAGGCTTCTACACCGGGGACGCCTACCTCATCCTCAACACCATCAAACAGAGGTCCGGAGCTCTGCAGTATGACCTGCACTTCTGGCTCGGTATGTACACGAGAAGTGCCATAACACATGAGAATACTGTTGACTAAAACTAAATAAAAACTAAGTAGAAAGTGATCATAATAACTAAAGCTGTGACTAAAATGAATGACACGAGATCTGTGTTCCTCCATTTTCAATCCCAGAACAACAAACTTGACCATAAATAAACTCTCCGTCCAATCAAGTGATCACATACAATAATTTAAGTTAAAATTCAAGTAAAAAAAAAAAAAAGACTTTAATTTAGGAGGAATATTTGACAAAATCATAGAGAGCTCCTTTTGTTTTTTGCGAGCTGGTTTTAATCGTAGGTCCTGGCAAATGAGGAACTCAAGCATAAACAACTTTTGTATTCATCACAACAATACAGTTTCTAAAATGATTGATTCAACAGTGATAATAAAAATAACACATATTACAATGACACAATACAAAAAAATAGTACTTAATTCAAAATTGGTACATGGTCTTACAGTTCTAATATGAATCTTGGTATCAGTTTTTAACATCTCTGCTTCATAATATTTGAAAGAGTTCTCTTCCAAGTACATTTTCCACGTTTACATAAAATCTTTAATTTACTTTAATTTGGAATATAAATAATTTAATTCGAAATACAAATGAATTCTGCTTTAAAAAGACCATGTAAACACTTAATTCCTAATGAAAAATATTATTTGGAATTAAACTTAATTCTGAACTAAGTGTGGGTTTATTCCGAATTAATTTGTTCCTTGATCATGTATACGGTTATCCTTCTTAAAACTAATCCCGGTTGGAACGACCGCAGAAAAAGTTTGGATCGTGTTTGTGTCGGCAGCGTAACGACAAACCGAGATAACAGAAAAGCCGGTAGCAGCTGAAGTGTGTGTTTCCTTCCCAAAGACGTAAATACGTTTGTGTCGCTGTCCAATCAGAACATGGAAACCTCAATTTGGAATTATTATTTCCATGTAAACGAAGAAGAATATTTTAATTCCAAACTATTTAATTCACCCTCCTGTGGGCTCACCACCTGCAGAGGGGTTCATGGGGGGGTCAGGTGCTATGAGTATTGGGCAGCAAACTGCCCCCGCGACCCAGCCGGATTAAGCGGGAGAAGATGGATGGATGGATGGATGGACTATTTAATTCAGAACAATTAATTCGGAATTAAGAAAACATCATGTAAACGTGACCATTGATAGGTAAGGATTATTGATACTTGCAGCTGATGTCAACATTCCCTAGGGATGTAATGCTAACTTAAAGCACTATTCTGTTAGAAGCCCTGTTACTTAAATTAGACTTTAATCTGAACTTTATTTTAACACAGTCTGACCAGAATGAGCTGATATAGTTGGAACTACAACAGCCGAGATGATTTGTGCATTTAAACAAGCCTCTGACAGGAAAAATTACAGTCACAAGCTCAAAAACTCCCCCCATGTTTGTGTAAAATCAAACTTTGAGTCAATTTTTCTTGAATTTTTAGACCGTATTAAAAACATTTTTGGCAGTTTTTGCTAATGTGTGCATCATGTCGCCAAACAATCAATAAACAGTATCAAAAATGGTCCTTAACCAGATGAAAACCTGTTGAAAAGCCAAGTCTACCACAACATGACACTACTAAGCTCAATAGTCATTTCAGGTTTTTACTAAATCAAAAAGTTTACCAAAATCCACCTTAATACACTTGACAAACACATGATTCTTATCGATGCTGCCAGACAATAGCCTCTCTGATGAGCAGATGTGGTGTAACGTTCGTGTCTGACTGGGGTTTTAGAACGCTTACGATGCTTTAGAGGTTTCATGCTCAGTGCTTAAAGTGCCATAACCGTGATCAATGTGTGAGTGAGGGGATTTCAACTTTGAATACAGATCATGTTTCACAACAGCTGCCTCAGAAAGCTCCACACCAGATGAATAAACAATACACCCGTCTAACAGCCTACAGGGTTTGTCAGAAGTATCGAAAATCAGATACTAAAACTTGTCTTGAAAATAGATTCTTATTGACACAAAAAAAGTCACATTGACAGGACTTGACAGTGATTTTAAATTTGACAAACGTGTGAATGTGGTTGTAAAATCTGGTTATCATCATTTGCAGCTTTTATCTTTTAAATCATTTTAACAGGTCATACATGCTTTTATTTCCTCTCGTTTAAACGACCGTGATGCACTTTTTCCCGGCATAAGCCTCCTGCACTTTCTCGCTCACAGTTGGTCCAAAATTCTGCTGCGTGACTTTTAACTGGAAGCAAAAAATGCGAGCACATTACCCCGATTTTAGTTTCGTTGCACCGGCTTCCAGTTTGTTTGAGAGTTGATTTTAAGATTTTATTGTTTGTTTTTAAAGCTTTAAATGGACTGGCCCCACAGTACGTCTCGGACCTCATCCAAATTTACACCCCCAGACGTGCTCTGAGGTCCGAGGGCTCCAGGTCAAACTCGTGGTGCCAAAGTCAAGACTTAAATCCAGGGGGATCGAGCTTTTTCTGTAGCCGGCCCTAAACTGTGGAACGCTCTACCCTCCCACATCTGAACAGCTCCGACAATCGAATGTTTTAAGTCTCGTCTTAAAACCCACTTTTACTCTCTGGCTTTTAACACCGCATCAGTTTGTGTGCTCCTCTGTGTCTTTTACTTATTTTATTTATTTTACTTATTTCAAAACTACTATGTGATTTTTAAGGTGTTGCTTCAATTAGATTTTACTGGTTTTATTGTTTTAGGACTGATATGACTATGAATTTTAGCATTTAACTTATTGTTGCATTCTTTTTGTTTTATCTCTGTGCAGCATTTTGGAAACTGCTCTGTGAAATGTGTTATATAAGTAAAGTGGATTTGGATTTGCTTATTTTTTCATTATAGGTTTTTTTTTTTTTCATACGCGGGCCCACGTCTCCACAGATCAGACCTGCTTGGTGCTTGTCTCCATGGAAATAAATATGTTTAATACCATACTGACGCAAATTCCCAGCAAAGCAACAACATCTCCATAGTGACAGACCCTCCACGTGAATTGTTAAGGATTTTTAAAGTCTTCATATCGGTTTTGGCAATTTGGCAATGTTTTGGCAGTTTTATTTATTTTATTTTATTTATTTAATTCTACTTTGTGATTTTTATGGTGTTGCTTTAATTTGATTTGACTGGTTTTATTGTTTTATTACTGGTATGACCAAATTTTAGCGCTCTGTTTTACTGTAGCGTGAAAGATGTTTGGTGGTTCTGATCTGACACTGACTCCACACACATGAGGAGCACACGAAGACAAAAAGTCGGGTCACGCCTCCCTGAACTCTGGGAGAAGAAGTCGCAGCCAAAATTGGGCAAATTATACTTAAACAATACATTTTGCATAACCATTATCCAATTTATTCCACTTTTCCACGCACTAAGATGGAAACTGGCAGCCGTTTTACCCTCATTGATCCCGTGTGCATCGATGATTAAAAAACCCTCTCATAAGCAGGACAGGATGTAACCCTGGGCAAACAAAGCGGCACCTCCCATAATCCAGCACTGAATGACCCTGCCTCTCTCCAGGTGACCACTGCACCCAGGATGAGAGCGGCTCGGCGGCCATCTTCACGGTGCAGATGGACGACTACCTGGGGGGGAAGCCCATCCAGTACAGAGAGGTGCAGGGCCACGAGTCCAAGACCTTCCTGGGGTACTTCAAGTCCGGCATCAAGTACATGGTGAGTCCGGCCACAGCGCTGTATTGTGTAGAACTGACACATTTGATGGGTAGTAGTGTTATGAATTTGAAACACATATTTTTACCAATATTAATGACTCTCTGTTCGAGTTTAGCTTCATGAAAACTTTCAAACTTTGGTAATTGTTGAAGGATTTTTTGGGAGATGAGTGAGGATTGGGTGGAGAACTACTTTAGAACCATCACTGCTTGGGTCAGTGACATATAAGGATTTTCAACAGGCAAATTTTAAAGTATAAATAATATGAGTTTCTATTGAACTTTTTTCAAATATTTCCAGTGTCAGGAGCATAAATCTGTGTTTAACATTTATATGAAGCATTTCTAGTGTAAAATGTCATGTGGTGCGACCGAGAATAAAATTGTTTTATTTTCTCAAACATGGTTGGAATATGAATCTAAATTCTGAGTAATATGAAGTGTATAGAAACAAACTGTTGGCGTATCTTTAGATTTTTAATGCAAATTTATATTTTCTTTTGCTGTCCAATATGACAGTCACCTGCTTGTGTTTAATGAACAAACTACTGCCCTGTAAAATGCATCAAATGAAGAAAAATGCCTAAAGAACCATTCACCCAAGTCCACTTTGTCTGTTATTAAAATTCCTGCTGTTATTAGTCGCACCACATGATACACGGTTGCACCACATGACATTTGAACACTTTAAGAACAAAAAACATGCAGAATAACTCATGATTTCTGAAAAAAATGATTTGTTTCCATGGAGGTCAAAAGTACGACAGAAATGTGGTGAATTATTATGAAATTTGAACCTTTTTAACTGAGGAAATTATAAATGGACAGAAAATGTAGGTGTCATGTCATTGACCCGCTTGCAGATTGTTAATAAAACGGTTAAATTTCTTGTTTAATTTACTATCATGTGTAAAAAGATGAGCCAATCTTAGTATTAACTACATGTACATTATCTTAACTCTTAAATAAGTGTATCCCTGTATGCTGCAGAAAGGCGGAGTTGCTTCAGGGTTCAAACACGTCGTCACAAACGAGGTCATCATGCAGCGGGTGCTCCAGGTCAAAGGTCGGCGTGTTGTCAGGGCGACAGAGGTGGCCGTCAGCTGGGACAGTTTCAACCGGGGAGACTGCTTCATCCTGGACCTGGGCAGCGTCAGTGCTTCTCACGTTCACTCGCAGAAACAGCACAGGGCAGAGGTTTAACACTGTGTTCACTGTTGACCGCAGGAGATCTACCAGTGGTGCGGCTCTCAGAGTAATCGCTTCGAGAAGCTCAAGGCCACTCAGGTCGCCAAGGGGATCCGAGACAACGAGCGCAGCGGACGGGCCCGAGTGTACGTGTGCGACGAGGGGGCGGAGAGAGAGAAGATGCTGGAGGTCTGTGACATTCACACATACAGACGACGCTCACTATAGCACGACTACAGCCCAGACTCCTGTACAGTGTGTGATGATGTGTGATGTGTGTGTCCAGGTGTTAGGCCCCAAACCAGACCTGCCTGAAGGAGCTTCTGACGACATCAAGGCCGACGCCTCCAACAGGAAGAGAGCCAAACTCTACAAGGTCACTGCACAACTCACCTGGATTAGTAAAGCTGCCTGTGTGGGTGGTGTTGGGGACATATTCGATTTAATCTGAATAATTCTGGAGGAGCAGAGTCACCTTCTTAGGGCATAAGACATCAGAATTGTACTGCACATACACAGAACAAAATTCAAATCGTAGAAATAATAATAACTTCTGTCAATATGTATGTAAGTAATATAAAAGCAACACACAACATGAAAAGCGCATCATGTTTCCTTGTGCTATTCTATTCCTCTCCTGCCCTGATCTCCAAAAAGTCATCCACGCGCTCATCTTCTCCCGTCTAGACTATTGCTACTCCCTTCTCCCCGGCCTCGACTCCAAATCCATCTCCTCCAGCTGCTCGGCACATTCCCCCTGTTTTATCTTCCCTTCACTGGCTCCTTTAAGATTCGTCTGATCATTTTTAAAGCTTGTTTAGGTCTTGCACATTTTAGGTCCTTACATTTCAGAACCTTTAACCCTGTATGAGCCTTAGATCCTCAGGCAGGTCCCTCTGGCTGTTCCGAAGTCCAGACTCTGGACTAAAGGTGATGGAGCCTTTTCAGTCTGGACTCCTCGGCTTTGGAATGACCTGCCTGAGGAGATAAGGCTGCACCATCAGTATCATCTTTAAATCACTTCTTAAAACCCATTTTTATCGTTTTGCCTTTAACTGGTTTTAGTTCTTTTTATTCCCTACTTCTTTTTATTCTATATCTTTTATTTGTTATGCATTTTGTATTGTTCATTGCTACTTGTACAGTCCTTTGTTTTTAAAAGTGCTTGAGAAATAAAGATGTCTGTTTATTATTCTTATTAAAGTATTGTAAATCCTCAGGTGTCTGATGCGAGTGGGGACATGGCCATCGCTCTGGTGGCTGCAGAAAACCCCTTCGCTCAGAGCGCTCTGGAGTCTGGAGACTGCTTCATCCTGGACCACGGCTCCGACGGCAAGATCTTTGTCTGGAAAGGTCTGTAACACCTGAATCGACTACCCTCTGGTTCATGGACAAATGCTTAACTCACTACACCACGTCTAATCACATGTACGAATGACATAATGACATAACTATTACAAATCACTGCAGGGTTTTAAAAGACATCACAACATTCTTTTGGCCAATAATATTTGATTAAAGTTGGGATCAGCTAAAAAAAAATATGGTTATACACGCTAATACTTACTGTAGGCTCAACATTTATGATTTTTTACCTTTTGACCTTTAGAATATCAGGTTATGAATTCATGGGCATCAGCTTCCTGCTGTAGGTGTCAATTTGAGGACTCGTGAATAGGGAGAATTGGCTCTTTTCTCTCATTTGAATCTGAAGCCTCCAATCCCAATGTAAACCTCAACTTCAACTTCAACTTTGTTATTGTCCCAGAGGGAAATTATTGTGCAGCAGCATCAGACATATACAATACAATTAAATAATATAGCTTCAATAATTCAATAATACAATAATCAGATGTTAATCTTAGCTTAACAATGCAGACAAACATTCCCTTAAAAATAGGCAAAAAAGAACAGGTATATAACCACATTTCCCGTGACTGATCCAAGCTATAAAAGCATTTATCTTGGTTATAGCTTCATAAATAAAGCACGTTCGAGTTCTCTGAGTTCTGACCCGGGGCGTTCTCAGACGCCGCCCGGAAGGAAGGAGGATAAACTCCTCAAAGAGCAGGTGGTCAGGGCTTTCCATTATTTGTTAGGTCTTGCAAATTATTGTCTGTTATAGACGTCCTGCAGCTGGGAACGCTGTAAGCCTATAATTTTAAGAAAGACGAAAGGAAACAGAGAGGACACCGAACCAACAGACAATACAAAATGCAAGAATAGATTCAGAAAAACTCTGATAAAAAAGGTCTTAATAATAATAATAATAATAATAATAATAATAATAATAATAATAATAATAATACACAGGTTTTATATAGCGCTTTTCACAGTAACACAGAGAGGCTAAACACTAAAGCAAGGACAGGACAGACAAAACAGTAATGAGGAGTGTGTGGACTGTAGGCTCTGAGGAAAAGATGCATTTTGAGCAGTTTTTTGAAGGTTTTTAAGGAGTTTGAGTTTCTGATGTGAAGGGACAAAGAGTTCCAGAGGGCAGCCATGGCAAAGGCTCGGTCTTAAGAACATTACTGACGTTAAAAGAATTAATTTTCCTTAAAAAGAACAGTCTTTGCTGCACTTTCTTGCAGATGGCATCAGTGTTCGATTCAAAGAGTAGGACACCGTCAATAATTGTCTCTAGGTTTTTATATTCAGAGACAAACTTGACTTCTTTTCCCTGAATGAGTGAATGACCAGCATATCTTTAGCCTTCGACACATTAATAGACAATCCCTCCTTTTTCTCAGGTAAAGACGCCAACATGGATGAGCGTAAGGCGGCCCTGAAAGCGGCCGATGAGTTCATAAAGAAGATGGGCTACCCCAAGCACACACAGGTGCAGATCCTGCCAGAGATGGGCGAGACTCCGCTCTTCAAACAGTTCTTCAAAAACTGGAGGGACAAGGACCAGACAGAGGGCCTGGGCGTGGCCTACATCGCCAACTCCATCGCCAAGATCACGAAGGTCCCGTTCGATGCCGCCTCCCTGCACGAGTCCGAGGCCATGGCAGCGCAGCACGGCATGGTGGACGACGGCAGCGGAGAGAAACAGGTGACAGAAAATAATATGAGTACTACAGATGGGAAATATCTCAGTTACAGTATGGGTATAGGTGACATCAGAAGGTTTTCCTCAATACTAGACCCATATTTGGCTCCAATTTTATTTATTTATTTATTTATTCATTTATAGCGGGCAGTGCATGTTGACCAAGAGTAGCTGTTAAACATGCCAGAATTAGCCAAGAGGCTAGTTTTCATCTGTTGTCCGTTGCCATGGTGTTCAGATGGCTCCTGTAAAGACATTTGCAGACGTGGTTAAAAAGTAGAAAAGCTTAAGTCTTGAGCAGTGAATCATAGCGAAGACAAATGACAAACAAAATAATAAAAACAGACAGGTTAAGAACAGCTTGCAATTAATAACAGTAGAAGATTATGTTAAAAAAGCACAAGAAAATAAACAGAGGGGCAATAAAAGATTTGTTAAAGAAGAATTACAGAGAAGCACATGCAAAGGGCAAACACTAGATGGCAGCAGCAGGAGTTTGGTGTTGTCAGGTCTGATTTGTTAATTTGAACGCTTGAGAAAAATAGGGTGTTTAAGATAAAATACTTGACTGTATATATATATATATATATATATATATATATATATATATATATATATATATATATATATATATATATATATATATATATATATATATTATTTAACCTTTACTTAACCAGGAAGGTCCCATTGAGATTAAAAACCTCCTTTTTAAGAGAGTTAAAAACCTCTTTTTCCAAATTTCAAAACAAGTACATATAAACAAACATTAAAATTGCACAGGTTATGAAAAACAGTTGCACATTATAGAGTCTGTAAGGTATATTTACATAATTGTGCAACAAATGATTCTACACCCCAGAATTTTAAAAACAAATAGTTAATTTGTGAATTTTATTTTAACTTAACATACATTTTTGGGCCTGGCTATGAATTTGAACATACCGGGTGTTTAAAATTCTTGAAAACTACTAAGTCCAGCTCAATACTGATGTTACTGTTGGTCTGCCAGATCCTTTAGCCCTGCATAAACACCTTCCTCTTTACACTTTTGATACCAAGTCTAAAATTGTTTGCAAGGTTATTTTAACAAGAATTGCTAAAATTATTGGCCCACGAAGTTAAACATTGACTCTCCAATCTCCAAAATGATCTCAAGGTGTTTCTATGTCTCCCTGGGGTCATATAATGTAAAAATAAAACCAACTGTAGTTTAGACCTCCACTATTCTCACAGTTCATATTCTGCCAATAGCAACAGTGAAAATCATGCAGTTTGTTTTTCAGGCTTTATTTTTATTATTCTGATAAATTATTGTTGTAAAAACCTGAGCAGATTATCTATAAAAAGCCACTTTGACTTGACACAATCATGAATGTTTTTCCAGATCTGGCGTATCGAGGGCTCGGACAAAGTGCCCGTGGACCCGTCCACCTATGGGCAGTTCTACGGAGGAGACAGTTACATCATCCTGTACAACTACAGCCACGGAGGACGCCGCGGGCACATCATCTACATGTGGTGGGTCTCACTCAAGTACCAGTACTACAATCAGACAGTAACTCTGAACTGTGAGGAGGCCTTATGATCAGACTGTTTCTGTGTTACCAGGGGGCTAAGACCTAAGGGCAATTTTAGTACATTTCTCCTCACCTGGATTTTTTTCTTAATTTTGCTTTTAAAACTGCCCCTTTTACCCCCTAATGAAGTGTTCTACATCCTTTTGTTCAGTACAGCCTGTTATTTCACAATCTGCTGCTGTAGTTGTGTCATGTGACTGTGATAAAAGCTACAGGACCAGAAATAGAGATGAAAAAAAAAAACAGAAAAAAAAATTCACACTCTTTTCTACAAAACACACAGCAAACATGTAAAAACAACTTTTTGGACATAAAAAATACTTAATTTAGGGCCTTAGCTACAAAAATGCAAAATATCAAGTCTGTAAGTAAATAAAAAATCTCCTTATTGCCCTAAAAACAAAAAAAGTCCAATCGCTCCATTACTTTTCTGATCCAGTCATGGAAACAGCTCCTGTCAGGTCCAGGGCCAGAGCCACAGCACTTCTGCATTTCCCTGGTGTTTATTACATTTGGATTTGTTCATTTTGAATGAAATAAACCTTTCAAATAAAAATAGCAAGGGATGCACAATTACGCAGATGAAAATGTGTAATTTTCCATTTATTTAAGAAAAAACTACCACTATAAAGGCACACAGTCAGAGGAGTCGACCATCTTGACTCACTTCACTCTTTGGCAAAGTTTGGGTCGATCAAAATGGACGGAGCGCATGAGTTTGGGGAAAACAAAGTTCCTATTGGACACTCGTTTTGTTCACGTCATCACACAGCGTGAGTGTGACGTAGGATAAAGCTGCAAAAATGTACGGAAACCTCTATGTCTGCACTTTCAGAGGGAAAAAGTAAGTTTCTGTCTGTTATGGTTAGAAAGTTATGCACGGTTATAGAAAACATATTCCTCGGTATCGTATATGATGTCGTAGGTCTTCGAGTGTTCTTAGAGCTGTAGTTTAAAAACACATTTTTACCTTAAATGGTGTCAAACTATTTAACTAATGCATTCTTGCTTTCTTAAATAACTAGCTTTGCTGGTGCAGTTTTATTGCATTGATCACACTGAAGATAACATATAAAAATACAACACCAACACTGCAAATTTCTCTGATCTGGCCAAGATTTGAAAACTTGTACCGGGTTATTCATCTTGTTTTCACATTTATTGTGGACTTTCTCGTTCTGAGACTGTTTCATTCTAGTCTAGAGGTCGTTTATTTTAAGTAAAATGATCTTGCTGCATGGACATTATTCAGTTAGATTTGTCTAAAGTCTTGGAAAAATATGATAAAACCCCCAGCAAGCTACATGTGTGTGCAAAGATACACCATTTTCTTAGGAGATTAGGAGATTTGGAGTCAGTCAAAACATTATGTTGCGTCTGACTCTGACTGACCTCTGAAGAGTCGTCTGTGAGATAAACTCTGAAGATCATCAGAAATCCCTTTGCTCCACACGATAGTCTGGGAGAAAAACCCGTTTGTAACCC
This sequence comes from Odontamblyopus rebecca, assembly GCA_030686955.1. NCBI lineage: Eukaryota > Metazoa > Chordata > Actinopteri > Gobiiformes > Gobiidae > Odontamblyopus > Odontamblyopus rebecca. The sequence continues at coordinate 18,951,253 of CM060653.1, read as the reverse complement.
AGTCCATAAAATTTATTAACAATGTGGACTAACTGTGCAGATGTGTGGAGCCTGAGTCATTTTATATTGTCCCGTTTGTTCTTCTTGTGTCTTTTGTTACACTGCACATTTCTCTGATCTGGCCAAGATTTTAATTTTATCGAATTACTCGTTCTGACACTGCTTCATTCTAGTCTAGAGGTTGTTTATTTTAAAAGAACTTGTCAAATAAAATGATCTTGCTGCACGCACAGATAATTTCACTACTTTTAAGTAATTTTCTGACACATTTAAATGTTTATATCTTAAATTTTGGCCAAGCGTTTTTGCAGTGAATGCAAAGGACTCAGAGTTTGTTTATACAAAATTTGGAGGATTAAAGGTCGAATATTACAGGAAACTGACTCTTGTGAGCTTTAAGCCACGTTATTGTGTTATTACCACATCAGAATGCATCTCCAAAGCTCAAAATGCTCTGTTTCACCTTGTGATGTCATGAAGATGTAGTTTTCAAGTAAACAGCTCCTTTTACCTTTTGTTTAGCAGAGGTTGGCGATTCTAGGCATGAAAGCTCAGTGGGCAGCAGTAGTGTTTGTCCATGTATCTGAAGGTTTGCGGTTCGATTCCCGTATCCGTAAACTCTCTAAAGAGGGATCGCGAAAGGACACGACTTCAGTTCTGGTTTAGTCCCGGTTCAGACCTGGTTTAGTTCTGTTGTAGTCCTGGTAAACACAGCAGTAATCGTAAGTTTTCATTTCGTGGCTGTAATTCTTGATGTTGTAACTTTTCAATTCTAATGAATGAAATACACAGAATATGTTTTATGTACGACTGGACACATTCAAGAGTTTGCGGATGTTTGTTTTGTTTTGCAACCAAATGTGCGCAGATTTCCCAAAACGTGCACGGATTTCTGTCCTTTGCTGTCGTGCTCCATGCGAGTCCATCCAGCGGTGCGGCTTCGTAGCTTACAAAAGTACTAAAACATTTTGACAGATTTTTGAGCGCCATGTACCACATAAAATCGGTTTGAGGTCAGTAACCACGGCCAGAATTAATACATGCATAAAGCGCACACTCTCTTATCAGGCGCAGTGATGATTTTCGAGAAAAATAAACAATTTTAAGTGCATCTTATGGTCCGAAAAATACAGTACATGGTGAAAATCAGGTGTCGTCCCTTCTCCAGAAAGGTGACATACAGTATCCCACCTTTAATGGCCCTGTGTGTGTGTGTGTGTGTGTGTGTGTGTGCAGGCAGGGCTCGGACTCCAGTCAGGACGAGATCGGAGCGTCGGCCATCTTGGGCGCTCAGCTGGACGAGGAGCTGGGGGGCGGGCCTGTCCAGGTAACGTCGCTCTGCACTAACTCACCGTATCCACGTTTAGGTACAGTACAACACCCATAGGCGCAGTACTGCAGTATCTCAGGCTCCTCCTCCTGACCTCTGACCTGTCCATGTCACTTCATGTGTCCCTCTGCTTCTTTTTCTTCTTCTCTTGTTCACAATCCTGTGCTGTGTCTCCAGGTTGTTGGTGCCCCCATAACCACACAGGTACCTCCGTGTTCACTCATTTGTGGCAACTCGACTAACTCTCAATACGTTTACATGCACAGTGATCCAATTAGACTTTTCCCAGTATATTCTGATTACTTATTGATAAAACATTCGATCAGACCTCTCTTTTCACAGTCTACATTCAACTTTTATAGTTACTTGCTTCTCCAATAGCTCAGTATAAAACAGTGAAGCTTTAATTCAGTGAATGAAACACTAAACACAGTTCCTTAGCTTTACACAGGCCACGTTTACATGATGTTTTTAATTCCAATTTAATTATTCTGAATTAAATAGTTCAGAATTAAAATATTCTCCTTCGAGTTTACATGGAAATAATAATTCTGAATTGAGGTTTACATGGAAAGCAGGTTAAATCATCTTTATTTAATTCCTCTCAGCGTCTGGGGGTGGGGAAGGGTTCTGATTGGACAGCGACACAAACGTATTTGCGTCTTTGGGAAGAAAACACACACTTCAGCTACTGCCGGCTTTTCTGTCATCTCAGTTTGTCATTGTCCGACACAAACACGATCCAAACTTTTTCCGCAGTCGTTCTGATGATAATGAAGCAGCAGCTGGAGAATTCTCTCCTCACGCTTTACGTCTGTGAGCTGAGGAGGAGAAGGGAAGAGTGTCGGAGAAGGTGGAAGAAGACAAACTGAGTCTGAGGCTGTGACACCTCAGCCCACTCCCACATCCCGCTCACAAATCCAAAGAGACGTGGAGGAAAGTCCAAAGAGACGACTGGAACGTCCAGATCGTGTCAAAAGGGTGACCCAACAAGCACGAACCACTGGGATTAGTTTTAAGAAGGATAAACGTTTACATGATCGAGGAACAAATTAATTTGGCTTCGGAATAAACTCCCACTTACTTAATCATTATATAATCATTTTCATTAGGAATGAAGTGTTTACATGGTCAGCAGCTGCAACACCAAAGCCCACTCCCACATCCCGCTCACAAATCCAAAGAGACGTGGAGGAAAGTCCGAAGAGACGACTGGAGGAGCCGGATCGTCTGAATCGTGTCAAAACGGCGACCCAACGAGCATGTGCTGAACAATGGGAATTATTTTAAGAAGAATAAAGGTTTACATGATCGAGGAATAAATTAATTCAGTTTTAAAATCAGAATAAACCACCCACTTACTTCAGAATTAAGTTTAAGTCTGAATAATCATTTCCATTAGGAATTAAGTGTTTACGTGGTCTTTTTAAAGTGGAATTAATTTTTATTCAGAATTAAATTATTTCTATTCGGAACTAAAACTCTCATGTAAATGTGGCAGTTGTTTTTTACCCTCTGCAGTTGTCAGTAAACACACCGTATGCAGCACTTCAGAGCTGAGTTTGGAAGAAAATCGAACTGTGATTTTTCTTAGGATCACGAACAAATTTGTGGTTTATGTTTTCAAAGATTCACTCAAATTCAAATGCAAGATTTGGAAATAACTTTTATACATTTTATAAAGCTTCAGAAGTAGATCTTAAATACAGTTATAGGTCTTGTGATCGTTAGTCACCGTGTAGCTGACTCTGAGTAAGCTTTCAGACATTTAATATTATTATTTTTTCTGAATCTCTGCGAGAAAATTTTATGGGAACGTCTGGAATCAGGGGCTGAGTGTCCACTGTTGAGCTCCGGTACAAAATCTGAACAAAATCAAAAATCTGAACTAAACTAATCGCCGTTTACTTCCAGAGGTCACAAAAAATGACTGTGCAGCCCTGGTCAGTGTTCTCCAATTGTGCTTCTCCATTTAGAGAAACTGAATAATGACCCATCTCCCAAATCAGATTTCATACGCAATTAGAAATCCTGTTATAATCAGAGTAGAGTTGGACTTGTGTTTCCTCTCTGTGCATGTAAACGTACAGACTGTCTGACTAACTCATCTCATTCTCACTCTCTTATTTCCCTTTCACTTTGAAGGAGACACATCAACAAAACATGCACCCGTAGAATAGTTTTTTTTATTTAGTTATATTCACACACGCTTAAAGGCGCCGTACCCGATTTATATTGTTATATTTTGCCCAAATAGATGGTAAAACAAATCAGGTACGGGGCCTTTAAGCAATCCTGTCACATCAGCTTACAGTACTGATTAACCATAATGATCAAGTTGAGCAGTTTAAGATGCTTCAGGTACATATTTTGTCACAGCATGAAGGTGTGTGCATATGTTTTTTGATTTGCCTGTTGCTGTGCCATGGATTCATGTTGTTTTCATACATAAAGTGACATAAAACTTAAATTATATTAGATTAAAAAACACATTTCTGATCGTTCTAGTGTTCTACGACATAGATCTGATTAGAATTCACAAATAGCGATTGTTCATTATTGTTATTTGCTTTTTTCAGTCATTTTCTCACAGTGCAGTGCCTCCCTCTAGTGTTCACTTCTGCTATTGCAAACATAATTGTGGCACTGGAGGTTTTTCAGTTTCGCTTTCATTTACAGCGCCCTCTGCAGATAAATCGCAGACAGTGATACGCATTTTACCTTTATAGTTATTTTTATTTTTAATTTTTATTTTATTTTGGGCAAGTAAGCAGTCCTGGTTTAGTCCTGGTTTAGTCCTGGTTTAGACCTGGTTTAGACCTGGTCCAGTCCTGGTTCAGTCCTGGTCCAGTCCTGGTTCAGTTCTGGTTTAAACTTGGTTCAGTTCAGGTTCAGTCCTGGTTTAGTCCTGGTTTAGACCTGGTTTAGACCTGGTTTAGACCTGGTCCAGTCCTGGTTCAGTCCTGGTCCAGTCCTGGTTTAGTCCTGGTTTAGTCCTGGTTCAGTCCTGGTTCAGTTCTGGTTTAAACCTGGTTCAGTTCAGGTTCAGTCCTGGTTTAGACCTGGTTTAGACCTGGTCCAGTCCTGGTTCAGTCCTGGTTTAGTCCTGGTTTAGACCTGGTATAGTCCTTGTTTAGACCTGGTTTAGTCCTGGTTCAGTCCTGGTTTAGTCCTGATTCAGTCCAGGTTTAGACTTGGTTCAGTTCAGGTTCAGTCCTTGTTTAGTCCTGGTTTAGACCTGGTTCAATGCTGGTTTAGTCCTGGTTTAGACCTGGTTCAGTTCAGGTTCAGTCCTGGTTTAGACCTGGTTCAGCCCTGCTTCAGTCCTGGTTCAGACTTGGTTTAGTCCTGTGCAGTCCTGGTTTATACCTGGTTCAGTCCTGATTTAGTCCTGGTTTAGTCCTGGTCCAGTCTTGAAACAAAACTCACCTCCAGGTCTGTTTTTGATGAAGAAACAACTTTATAACTCAGATCACAAAACAGTGTGACACGGACCCTTTAATTGTGATTATATTTAGTACATTTTAGTGACTTGTGGCGTCTCACCCGTCACTTTATCCCTTTATCACTTTATCCCTTTTATTCACTGTGTGTTTGTGTGTCAGGTGCGTGTGGTGCAGGGCAAAGAGCCGGCTCACCTCATGAGTCTGTTCGGGGGGCAGCCCATGGTGGTTTACAGGGGCGGCACCTCCAGAGACGGGGGCCAGAGCGCTCCGGCCGAGACCAGACTGTTCCAGGTCCGATCCAACTCCACCGGACACACCCGAGCCGTGGAGGTGAGACGCTGCACGACTCTGAACACCCGAGGGCACAAAAAGACACACCGGGAGGGCGAATCACCTTCACTCAGGACGTTTCTTCTCTTAGTTTGACTCATTTTAACTTCAGGTTTATTTAGTGTGTCGATTTTCAACCGTTGTGAGATAAAATAATGAGAATTTTGCAGGACAGTTGCTTGAAGCGGCTGCATTGGAGAAATAGCAGCCCCAGAGCGCAGAGAAAAAAATCCTGCACACCGTCTTAAGGCCGCTACACACTACAGGGTTTTTCGGGCTTAAACGATTTTTAAACGTGCGACATAAAGCGCAAACACCACAGACATGAGGAGAAACTTAGTAGACTTAAAATCTCTGATCTCACAGACTGCAGCAGGATCTGTGTGTGGACCACAGGATATAAAGCTGTGAGTGCGATGGCGTCAGCTGTTTCCTGTCTACAGTAAAACCACTCGCTCTGAGACTCTGAAGTGTTCAAAGATCAGAGCTCTGCACTTCCAGTTTAGACACAACTCAAAACTGTGTTGTTATTATTTGTGAAATGTGGTGCAATACTTCAGATACAGGATTTTTAAAGTATAAAAGATTCACAATAAAGTCCACAGGAAGTAGAGTTACTTTCGCTAATCTGCAGCTTTACGCTCTATGGACGTAAACAAACACATGCGAAGAGCAACTTTCGTATTTTTACTTTCAAAGAACGCTTCAAACTGGATTCACAGTGCGGTTTTGTGGACTGGATGTCATTATTTGCAGAGAACAATTTCTGTGGATAATGTGGATCAGATGCTGCACTTTAAATGTACCACTTAAGTTTAGGTGAGTAATAAAGCCTTTATTTTCGTTATATTCCGAGTTTGTATTTTGCGTCTGTGTCCATTGCTCCTCTGCCCCTGATGCTCTGTTTTATCGGCTGTTATCATCGCGTTGCTGATGTTTGGTGGTTCTGATCTGACACTGACTCCACACATGAGGAGCAGTGGCTTCAAAATCGCACATGGAGACAAAAAGTCGGGTCTCACCTCCTCGAACTCAGGAAGAAGAAATCGCAGCCAAAATCAGGCAAATTCTCCTGTAGTGTGTGGCAGCCTTAAGTTGCAAATAGTGAGATTTACCTACTGCGACGTTTCAGCACCAGGACTTCATTAGGAAAATAAACAGTGAGAGCTCAGGTGGCCATCTTAAATAGGGTGTGGAGAGCACCCAAGGGTGACAAATCGTAAAGGAAGTGGGCAGTAGGTACTAATAAATCTCACAATTAGTAGAGAGATTAGGAAGACGGTGTGCGGGATTTTTTCTCTACAGCCATTTTGAGAAAAAATATCTTATGTCAAACAATTTATGTCTCATAACCATACAATGTAGACATGAAATAATTAAAAACATACTGAAATGAGTCAGAGATACCGAGTCCAATGGGATTTTAACAAGTTAAAACTATTCAAACTAAGAAAAGTGTAGCTAAGTTCAAATAGCTGAATTTCTGCTAATAAGAATAACATCTATGGTCAATTGTATTTAAAATTTTACAGTTATTAAAACATTTCATGTACAGCATTTTCTGGACTATAAGTCGCTCCAGAGTATAAGTCGCACCAGCCAAAAAATGTGTAATGAAGAAGAAAAAAACATGTATAAGTCACACTGGACTATAAGTCACACTTTTTGAGGGAAATTTATTTTACAAAATCAGAGACCAAGAACCGACATGTTATTTTGAAAGGCAAGTTATAGTAATAAAATGTTCAGCTCCGCTCAAATGAAGCCCCCGATGTTCACGGTTACAGGAGCGAATCTGGAGCCAGGGTCTATGTTATGAAGAGGATTTTTTGAACGGACAAAATAGCCAAAAAAAAAAAAAAATCAGGACCATGTGTAGCGGGTTTATATGAACATTTTAAGACCCAAATGATGAGGCCACAGCAGCAGGTACATTCATATATTTGATCTATGGGCTGTGTGAATAATTGAATATATAAGTTGCCCCTGAGTATAAGTCACAGGAACCACCCAAACTATGAAAAAACTGCAACTTATAGTCCAAAAAATATGGTATTTAAACTGTTCAATTCAATTCCAGTTTATTTATAGGCCACATTTACAACAACTACAGTTGCTTCACATAAAGATTAACAAAGACAGAAGAAACATACACATATGAACAGATAACACAATGTGAGAACTATGATAAAAAACAAGTTTAAGTGACTCGCTAGTATTAAATGAGGAGACTTTTCAGTTTTCAGTCTAGTCTTAAAGTGCGTTACAGACTGAGAGGATCTGACAGGAAGAGGAAGTCCGGTCCACAGTCCGGGCGCTGCCACGAACTGTGTAAATACTTCATTATTGTGAGAGTAAATATTACATTAACCCATGTGTTTCTGTGCAGGTTGAGGCCACTTCCTCTAACCTCAACTCCAACGACGCTTTTATTTTGGCGGCTCCTGGAGGCTGCTTCCTGTGGGTGGGGCAGGGCGCATGTGACACCGAAAAGCAGGGGGCGCTACAGCTGTGTGACATCCTGGGAGTGAGCCCCACAGAGCTGCCCGAGGGAGGGGAGAGCGGTAAGAGCCACATGTGGTGCTGCTCCGGGGCCGATGAGCTGCCACAACATGCACCAAACCACAAAATACTAAACTACAGACGCGTGTGAGTGGGACCGAGTGTGACCAGTTACTGTATTTTTCTATAAATCGCTCTTTTTTTCATGGTTTGGTCCTGCGATTTGTACCCAGGTGCAGCTCTGCAGACAAAACGCTAATTGAGCAGCAGAAGGAAAGCCTAGAGTGAGCGAGAAACTTGTGAGGGACTGGATTAAACCAGGATTAAACTAGGACTAAACCAGGACTAGACTAGAATGAAACCATGACAAAAACCAGGACTAAACCAGGGCGAAAGTAGCATTAAACTAGGACTAAACCAGGATAAAAACCAGGACTAAACTGGGATTAAACTAGGACTAAACCAGGACGAAACCAGGACTAGATCAGGACTAAACCACGATTAAACCAAGATTAAACCAGGACTAGACCAGCACTAGACCAGGATTAAACTAGGACTAAACCAGGACGAAAACCAGGACTAGACCAGGACGAAACCAGGACAAAAGCAGGACTAAACCAGGATGAAAACCAGGACTAGACCAGGATTAAACCAGAACTAAACCAGGATGAAAACCAGGACTAAACCAGGACGAAACCAGCACAAAAACCAGGACTAAACCAGGATGAAACCAGGATTAAACCAGGATTATACTAGGATTAAACTAGTACAAAACCAGGACTAGACCAGGACTACTGTAAACCAGGATGAAAACCAAGATTAGACCAGGATTAAACTAGATTAAGGATAGGATAAAATGAGGCTAAAATAAGTTTAAAGCCCAGTTGAAACTCTGCGTGTTCTGAGTTTTCCCTTGTGCTGTGTCCACGCGCTCTCAGACAAAGCGCCGTAATGTCCACAAAGTCCAGTACAAAGCTTCTCTTTAACTCAGCAACTCATTCATTTTACAGAACCACACGGCCGCGTTTCATCAGGCTTTATGCTCTGTCATCTCTGCAGACCGCGGGCAAAACACAAAACACTATCCATATTTCATACGCCAAAAATAAATAAATAAAATCTAAATCTGACCCTGGTTTAAGAGAGCGATACCAAAAGCAAAAAGTCAGTCTTGGCTTGTCTTTTCCCGTGGTTTTTCATAATTCATCTTTGGTTTGTTTTGAAGTAGAAAGTGTTGTTCAGCACTTTGTTCGCTCGTAGTTTCACCAGATAAATGTACTATTGATGCCAGGCTTGTGTAAACTTCTGTAAGAGTCAACAAAACCAAGAAAAAGCACTTTAAGAGAACCTGTGAAGTCCAAACATCACAGGGCAGAGCCCTGTATGTGACCTGAACTGTATGGAGCTGCTGTGTTTGACTGATACAAAGACATGATTTAAGATATTTGTTTCTTGAAGTAGGAGTAATAATAGACTTTAAACATGAATTATGTGATAGGCTACCTTTTTTCACTATTATTTCCTGTTATCTTATATTTTGGGCCATCATAAATTGATAGGGACCAGCCCCAACTCGGCCACGTTTGGTCTCAGGGCCCAAAAAACATCCTATTTAAAGGGGAACTCCGGCACATTTGATGCTAAAGTCCGTTGCTAGAGGTGGTCGAATTCTGTCAGAAGCCAAAAAATGGCACAGATCAGTGTTGCCTCGGTGGAGATCTCACTGTGGCAGTGAGTCTGTCAAGACAACAAACTAGTGTAGTGATGGGGGCAAGTTCTTAACTTCCACGTAAAACACCAATTTGCTTCACACTGAAGAAGCTTAACAGCACTTTAACCCATCTTACAACAGCCACGAGTCTAACAAACAAAACACTCTGTCTGAGTGTCATTAGTGTCTGGAAACGTTATGAAACAACTTTATTAGCAGCCTTAGCCTCACCAATTCCATTTCCCACTGCACATGTGAAAGCCCAAAAGACTTGAATGAGTGAGAGGAGGAGGAGGAAGACCTGAGAGAGGAGGAGGCCATTAGAAAAGAGGAGGAGGATAATACCATAATGCCCTGCTCCATGTCCCATAATGCCCTGCTCCATGTCCCATAATGCCCTGCTCCATGTCCCATAATGCCCTGCTCCATGTCCCATAATGCCCTGCTCTGTCCCCACAGCGCTCCCCGCTGGTGAGCAGGAGTTGTGTCTCTAATGTAATGTCTCAGTAGAACCCTGACACAAACCCTGGTCCGGTCTCGGCCCCAGTCCTGGTCCCGTTCTCGGTCCTTGTTCTGGTCTCAGTCCTGGTCCAGACTCAGTCCCAGTCCTCGTCCCAGTCTCAGTCCCGGTCTCAGTCCCGGTCTCAGTCTCGGTCTCAGTACCGGTCTCGGCCCTGGTCTTGGTATTACCTGAGCTGTACTCCAGTCTGAAGCCTTTTGTGCAAATTAGCGTAAAAAATAAAAATAAATAAAAAAATGGTGTCATTATCATTATCATCATTATTATTAGCTTGTACATCATAAACGATAAACTTCTGCGCCTTCTTTATCATTATTATTAGTTTGTATAACCATAATACAGTACAATCCAAAAGAAGACAGAAATTGGGTTAAAAAGATATTTAGTTTGCATAGTATGTAATTTATTTTACTCTATGTAAATATTTGTAAAGTTTCGATGCACAGAAGCAACCGCATCATTTTAGAATTTTTGAAACTATATCATGAACAGGGGTGGGTTAATATCAGTAATTTTTTAGAAATGTGCTTTTCTCTTGTTTACAATGTGTATGTAATAATAATAATAATAATAATAATAATAATAATAATAATAATAATAATGATAATAATAATACATTTTATTTATCAGGCGTCTTTCTGGACACCCAAGGTTGCCTTAACAAATATAAACAGATTAAGTACGATTAAAACATACAGTTAAAAGCCACAGTTAAAGTGGGGCAGTATTTAATTGATTGATTGTATTTCGTATTGTATTTAGTGTTGTATTTATATGATTATTGTTTCTCTCTTGGCACAAACTCAAAATATAAACGAATCAAACCAACTCAATAATCAATCTTTAAGCAATTTTCTATAAACGTCTGTAGACTAGTGTTATTACTACAGTATAATTATCATGTAAATAATCAAATATACATAAATATATAATAATAAATAATCAAATACTGCTTGTGTTTATGTCTGTGTCTGCTGCACTTGGTCCATCCATAAAGCACCTGAGAGTCTTTCTGTTTAAATGCCACACTTTCTTCACAGATGACTTCTGGGAAATCCTCGGAGGAAAGTCTGAGTACCGCACGTCCACCAGACTCAAGGACAAGATGGACGCCCACCCGCCCAGACTGTTCGCCTGCTCCAACAAGACCGGCAACTTCATCGTACGGCTCTGATTCTTACTCACAAGTGAAAGTGAAAGTCCAGTGAACCCTTGTTTATCGCGGGGGTCACGTTTCAAAAAGAACCTGCGACAGGCGAAATCCGTGAAGTATCAGCTTTAGTTTTTACAATTATGATACAATACTGTACTATAGAATGCAACCAAAGATCAAAACCTGTTTTCAGGCCCAAGCATTTGTTTAAGAAATAAAAATATAAATGTTTTCTTACAAATAACTATGGTAGTTTTTAAAAAAAATACTGTAAAATAATAATTTGGTGGACACATTGTGACTCAGGCGTATTTCACAGTCCCTCTGACTGAGCCTCTTTGTCCTGACTCCTGTAGCGTCTTTTTCTACTGAAGCCTGTGGTGCAGGCGTCTTTTTCCCACAATGAACCGAGATTCATTTATTCCGTACAGAGGCAGAGCTTCTACCTTCCTTCTGCAAAAAGTTTCACTTTTTCTGCGATAGTTTCATCTTCCTCGGCCTTTTGCCTTTGTCGGTGCAGAACTTTTGGTCGACATTGTGGGTTTTGTCATGGAGAAAATTTGCACATAAATTTGTCGTGCTGAACAGAGACGAGACACAGAAACTGTTGACATTGGTCTCAGTGAAAGACCAATGCCAACTTTTTTCACTTCTAGACGACCTCAGCCAATCAGGATTCAGAACACAACACTGTAAAAAAAAAAAGCATTAAAAAATCTGAGAAACAGCGAAGCCGTGAAAGTTGAACCGTGTTATAGCGACGGTTCACTGTATTCCACTTCATAGATGATGATGAATGCACCATAAGTAGTGAGAAAGAGTTGTAACGTGCATTGTTCAAGTAAAGATCGTCCTGTTTGGTTTGTTTGACCAGATCGAGGAGGTGCCCGGGGAGATGACACAGGACGACCTGGCCACAGATGACGTCATGATCCTGGACACGTGGGAGCAGGTAACACTGGACAAACACTGGACACTGCACATGTATTTTACTAAATGATTCATCGACACATTACCCTGGTTTTAGCCTCGCTTCATTGGCTCTTGTGCATTTTAGAACTGATTTTAAGATTTTACTCATCAGTTTTAAAGCTCGTTTAGGTCTTACACCAAATTTCAGAACGTTTAACCCTGTACGAGCCTCCCGCAGCCTCAGATCCTCAGACTTTCCTCCTCTGTGGCTGGACCAAAGTCCAGGCTCCGGACGAAGCACGATCGAAGCTTTTTAGTCTGAGGTCTTGACTCTGGAACGACCTGAGGAGATAAGGCTGCACCATCAGTATCATCGTTAAATCACTTCATAAAACTAATTTTTATCGGTTGACCATCCTTTATCTGGTTTTAGCTTGATTTTATTACTTATTTTTTCATTCTAATGCATCATTATCTGTTTTTATTTGCTTTCTAGATGCTATGTTATGTCCTTTGTCGCTTGTACAGCACTTGGTAAACCTTGTTTTTAAAAGTGCTTTGTAAAAAAAAGATTATTTGGTCCATGTTCCAATCCCAGTGCTGGATTCTGAATACTTATACTATATTTTCACATTAAGTAGCTTTATAATGGAGCGGAAATGACAGAGGATTAAACAGCTTTGTATTTGCTGCACTGTTTGTTATTCATGTATCACATTCATTCATTCAGCGCACTCTGAACCCAAATACTCTGATCATCATTTCTGGACTATAAGCTGCTACTTTTTTCTCACATTTTGAATCATGCGGCTTATACAACGACGCGGCGAATATATGGATCATTTAATGAAGTTGCAACACTAGAAAGCGCTCTTGTCAACACTAAAACTGTTAAGTTATGACACTAAATGAACATTAGTGAGTTGGATACGACTTAAATGCAGATGAGTGTGTAAATGATGAGAAGAAATGTCTTAAACCTCAGTAGCCGCACATCCACACATACCTGATCCATACAAGTAGTACCAGAGAGAACCTGAAATCTGATGAAATTCTACGAGACACTGACATGATACAGACGGGACAGCGGCTCTTTGCGCAGGAGACAAACGCCAAGTGATGGTTTAAGAGTGAAACAGTCGGGTGGAAGAGATGATGCGCCGTCGCCGAGGAAGATTCTAGTTTGATTGTGTTTTGAACAGTTATTTTGCGCTTCATGCACACAGCCTCCTCATGGAAAACACACAAAGAAATACAGATGATGCAGCTTTTAAGTTAAAGATGATTGATCTGGTTGGAAGCTTGGCGTTTGAGACGGCAGTGTGATGAACTGAGTCAACGCAAAAAGACGACAGAAGCTTTCAGAGGCAGTGAAAGCAGACGGGCCGAACTTGAAAACATTCTTGAAGACGTGGACACCTGCAGCTTATAGAAAAGTGCGGCCTTTATATGTAATTTTTTATTTTATTTTTTTATATTGGTGCAGCTTATTTTCAGGTGCGCTCATTAGTCCGGAATTTACGATATTTGTTTTTCAGCATTCAGACTTTGTGTTTGGAATATATATTTCTGACATACAACTCTGGAAGAAAATAAGAGACCACTGCATTTTTTCCTGAAATCAGCATCTCTACATGTGTGATGGCCAATTTATTCCAGCGTCTGTTGAATTTCAACACAGACAACACCTCATTCTGCTTCATGAGGCACTGATGAGGAGATCACCTGAACCAAATCTGATTTAAGGAGGAAAAGGAGAAAAAACACTGCATGAAAACTGTGAAAACCCCAACCCTAACCCTAAAAATCAGGGTTATTCCACCAAATATTGATTTCTGAACTCTTCCTAAGTTCAAACATTAGTATTGTGTTGTTTTAACATGAATATGATCTTGTTTTCTTCATTATTTGAGATCTGAAAACATTTCATCGTTTTTGTTATTTTGACCATTTTTCATTTCCCGCAAATAAATGCTCGAAATGACAATATTTTTATTTGGAATTTGGGAGAAATGTTGCCAGTAGTTTATAGAATGAAACAAAAACAAACCTATAAGTCATAAAATCAGAGAACATCATCATTTTGCAGTGGTCTCTTATTTTTCTGCACCTACTTATTCATAGCAGTAAAGTCTCTAATGAGACAGAAAGTATCTACACAGAGTTGAGCTGGATCCTTGTGTGTTTCAGGTGTTTGTCTGGATCGGAAACGAAGCTCAAGAAGAAGAAAAGACCGAGGCCATGGCGTCAGGTGAGACAGAGAACACCGCTCCACAGACCTGACCTGTCATTGGGCTTAATGGCGTCACCTGCCTGTCTCCGTGAAAATAAAGCAGTTTAATGTCGCACTGTGGAACTATTATCAGACAAAATATATATTATAGTACATATATTCTCACTATTATCAGGCATAGTGATAATATCTCCACGGAAACAAGCAGCAATTAAGAGTTTTTTCTGTTTTCTGTGATTATTTCTATCCCAAAATGGTAGTTGTACAAATATTATAATAAGACCCACATTCATTTCATGTGTATGTGGAATAGGGTGACCACAATTTCAACATAAAAAACTGGGACATCCCCGGTTTTTTGGTAGTTGGTAGTGATAAAATTGTGAAACGAGTGCATAATTAAGGAGAATTATTACGCAGAGACCATTCAGGATGAACATGTGTCAGTATAGTCACATTTTCTTTGTGTTTTGGTCATTTTTAAGCAGCTTTTTGGTATTTTATTGAAACAAATGACAGTTTATGCCTCTCATTACCGTTGGCTAGTATCAAACTAGTCAAAAATAGGGACACCTTTGACATTTCTTGTATAAAACTGGGATGACGCAGTGGTTTTGGATAAATCTGCTGGGACAGGGGACACAGGGCTCAAAACTGGGACTGTCCCGGGTAAATAGAGACGTCTGGTCACTCTAATGTTGAATATTTTCTGTTTAAAAGGTCTATAGTCAGATTTCAAGTACTTGTATCTAGAATTTAGCGTCTTTGAATCGATTATCAGGCCATGAACACTAATCATAAACTGGTTTTAAGTGAGTTTATCTCAAACGTAGCATCTATAAATATAAATATAAATAAATCTTATTTCCAGCCCACGAACACTTACAGTCTGCTTCCTTCTAGTCTAGAGGTTGTTTATTTGCTGCATGGACAGATCATTTCACTACTTTTAAGTCATTTTCTGATAGATTTAAGTGTTTATATCGTATGTTTTGGACAAGTTCTATTGCATTTTAGGACGTTCTAAAAATAAAAAAAATTAGATATGTAGAAATCTCTTGACTTGCAGACAGATAATTACTCACAAACCATCCATTTTCTGTATTTCACTTGTAAATCTCCGTCTGTGCCTCAGCTCTCCGCTACATCGAGACCGACCCGGCGAACCGAGACCCGCGCACGCCCCTCGTCAGGATCAAGCAGGGATTCGAACCCCCGACCTTCACGGGCTGGTTCCTGGGCTGGGACCACGAGTACTGGAGCAGCGACCCCCTGGATCGCATCATGGCTGAACTGGCCCTTTAAGAGACCCCGCCTCCCCACCTGCGTGGAGTTGCCCCATCAAACTCAAACCTACACAAAAACTACGTCAATCGTTTGTGCTTCATTTGTGCTGCAAAAAGTTTTGTTTGTGCTTCTTTAGTTTTGGAGAAATTCATGATTCTTTTATAGCTCAAACTGGGGTCAGCCCCCAGGAAGCTTCAAAATGCTCTAAAACATCCAAAATGGAGTCAGTTATTTGTGCTTCATTTGTGTTGCAAAAAGTTTCATTTGTGCGATTCTGGTTCTTAAGATATTTGCAGATTTATTTTCGGCTGATGACGTCATCCAGCCCCTTAAAATGTGAAACAGCCTCAAAACAGGAAGAAAATTATAGAAAATGTATTTTGTTTGTGGTGTTTTGTGCTGTGACAATTTTCATTTGTTTATTTCTAAAATTATTAATTATTATTTCTGCGGTAATTATAGGACATCATTTCCGCTCAGCTGACAGCAACAAACTCTGCAAAACTAGTGACGATAAACGATCTGAGGCTGTGGAAAAGTCTGTATTATAAACTATGACTCAAAAACAAATTACTAAAGACTTTTACAGACTTTTCTGCAGCCTGAGATTGTTTATCTTCACTAGTTTTTTATCTTCACTAGAGCGAAAATGACGTCCTATAATTATCACAGAAATAATAATTAATAATTTTAGAAATAAACTCGCACAAATGAAAATTGTCACAGCACAAACAAAATATGTTTTCTATATTTTATGCCTGTTTTGAGACTATTTAACATTCTGAGGGACTGGATGACGTCATCGGCCGAAAATAAAACTGCAAATATCTTAAGAACCAGAATCACACAAACAAAACTTTTTGCAGCACAAACGAAGCACAAACGCTTGACATAGTTTTTGTGTCGGTTTGCGTTTGATGGGGCAATTTCACGCAGGTCCCTTCCCCCACACACCCGCTCTGTGCTGCCCCCTCCTGGCCTAAGACTGTACTGCTGCCAATGTCTTTTATACTATTCTTTCTTATGTTTTTAAACGGTCACTCGATGCCTTTTAGAGTTGTTTTACACCAATAGGAACCTGTTTAGTGGGTCAGAAATACAATAAATGTATATGCACTTTTCACGTCACACGTAGACAGAAGAAATATTGGACACAATTGTAAAAAAACAACAAAAAACACTCAGACATAGGAAATCTTATACTTGATACATTGCCAAAAAGTGAAAACAACATATTCTAAATAGTGTGAATTCAGAATTTTATTTGTCTTAATAATTCAGGGTATTTTAGATGAGATTAAATATATTTTTAGAAGCTTTGACTTAAAAACAATAAAAAAAATATATATAAAAGGGCTTGAAACAATGTGGGTTTAAAAATTCAATAGCTCAAAACTAGTCAAATCAAATCTTTAATTATTATTATTCTTTATTATTATGTATAATTTATATCTATATTATTTTCTTTAGAATTATTCTGAATTTAAGAAATTGACAGTATCACGTTTTGCAGTTTTAGACATGTTTTTGCTCATGTTTACATTTTTTTGCAATAATTCTGAATATTCTCCTGTATTTACCATTATAATCTGTCATTATTGTCAACAAAATATGACTTAATTCATTTTATTTGCCAAACTTTCGTTATTTTACTGTGTTAAAATGTGTCCAATGATTCTTCTGTGTATGTTCTGAGATGAGTTACTTTCTGATCCTACTGTCTAAACTAGTGAATTTCAATGGATGCAAAAAAAAAAAACCCACACATTTTCAACACCTGTTTGTGAGCCAAATAGCAACATGACAGATGCCTTAGAATCATTTACGTCAGCGTGCGGCATTTTAAAGGTACTGTAGGATTAGCCTTTGAGTGACTAGCACTTTTTGTATTTATTTGAATAGAGTTTACGGATAGAGCGAGTTTGTTCTGTGATGCTCGGACGCTAAACGAACCATTGCTTCGCTGCTTGGAGCCACGATGCCTCCTCAGGACCCTGTGTGTCACTCTTCAACACATCAATAAAATAAGAACGGAAAATTAAAAGCGGTGTTGTTTGTTTTTTTTTTACTAAACTAGGGATGTCCCGATCCGATATTCAGTATCAGTATCAGCTCCCGATCCGGCTCTTTTATGAGTGTCGGACAGTATTGGATTCAGTCACGTGATTGGACCGATCCAGTTTCATGTTTTTTGCAGCATTTTGATGCGCTTTACGGCAGCCGTAAATCAAAACGCCGCCATGTCGCTGTGTGGGACTTTTCACTACGACAAAACGAGAGTCAAACAGCGACGCAATCATTGCAAACAAACAGTTTCCCCTGGAGGAACCAGCAGAGCCACTTTAACACAAACAATTTGCAGTTTGATTCGTCACTTACAAAAGAATCATCCGGACAAGTTTGAGATTTACAAGCGCAAGGCGGCAAAGCCACAGCAGCAAACACTGGCGGAGGAATTTCGAAGAAGAGAAAAGTGACCTCGAAAGTGTAATAAAACACTTCTTTTCAATCAACACAAATCTTTTCAATCTGTGTATGGTTCCTTCCATTCCTTTGGGCTGAAAAAGGTATCACATCGGTATTGGAAAGAACACTCCTTAAAAAATCGAATCAGAAGCAAAAATATCTTGATCGGGACATGTCTAGTTGTAATTGTTGATGAGCCGAACATAACTGAACGCTACAATGACATGTAGATGAAGAAAACTGGGACATTTTCTCATTTTTCCTAGAGTTTGTCAGACTTACTGTGAACAGACCCAATCGCTGCAAACAAACAGTTTCTCGTGTAGGAACCAGCAGAGTCACATTAACACAACTAATCTGATTCATCACATACATCTTTGCTGTTGGCAGGGATCAGACTGGTCAAAAATAGGGACATTTCTTATATAAATCTGGGACAAATCAGTGGTTTTGGATAAATCTGCTGGGACAGGGGACACAGGGCTCAAAACTGGGACTGTCCCGGGGAAATAGGGACGTCTGATTTAAGGTTAATTAGGTTTAAGGTTACATACAGTTCCTACATAAAACGTGGATTTTGATTGTCTGGGTTTCGATTACAGCAAGGCTCCAAGGCTCCCGTAGCTGACTGTGAGGGCTTTACCTTTGAACGTAACTGAGATACTGCAACACAAAACGTTTGTTGACATTCATAACAAATTTATTCATGAAAAGCTGCTAAAATATCACAGTTACAAAGACAGAACCAAAGAACAGCCATCAGAATTCACATCGTTTCATCAAATTCTTCAGCGATTTTTAACATTTCATCAAGAACATAAATGTGATTTCAACCTACAACTTTAAACGATGTTTTTGGACAAACACAAAGATCAGATGTAATAAATACATATTAATAACACGGTAAGAAGTGAAAAAGTGAGAAATAAAACACAAATCTTTGCTTTGCTCGCACTGCGTTACGAGATATTGACATATACTATATTTTGTAGTAATATTTATACTTCTGATATACAATGCAGTAAGCGTTAACATTACACACTCGAAATACAACATTCAGTGGCCTCGTATCACCAACTCACCCTGGGCTTGGACTAGAGACAGACCGATATATTGGGGCCGATATTTGCAGTTTTTAGCGTATCAGTTATTGGCCTTAAATCTCCACAACAGCCCGATATTTAGTTTTGGTCGATTTGCTGTCTAAAAACTAATCACAGCTTTATTTGAATTTTTTTATTTTTTTATTTTAAGGCGAGAAAAGGCGACTTTGGGTGACTTTGTAGTGAATTTAAGGAAAATAATCTGAATAATCAACCTAAAAATATCAAAAATATCGAGTTTATCGGTTATTCTGGATTCTAAACAATTATAAGTTGGCCATTTTGAGTTCTTTTTAAATAAACTTTTTTTTCTCCTATTTGTAATCGCAGAAATAAGAACATTTTATGATTTTTTTTCTCAAATTCCCAGGGTGAAGAGGTCGAAACGGCGAGCTCTTGCATATATACACAAGACATTTGGTTTGTGTTAGTAAAGATACTGCAAAGTGTCTGCATAGAGGTTAGAACTGTAACGTGGTGTTAGTACATTAAGGCTTCAGGCTGGAAAAAAAATACAACTCCCTTTTTGAAATAAACGTAGATGTTTTTTTTCAAGTTTTTGAATATTTTTTGAAATTCTAAATCAGTGGTTTTAAAAAAAATATATAAAGCTGTAACTCCATAAAACATTTAGTTTGTCCCCTTCGAACTCACTTCCACAGCCAGTAACACCTCCAGCTCAGACTGGCCGTATAATATAGTGCACTAGATCTTTTATTTTTGCATAAAACATCAAAAATTTAAATATATTCAAAATCAGAAGTTAAAATGTGACATTTGTGGTGGTAAGAAAGGTTTCTACTTTGCTAACATGGCAAACCAAACATTACACCAGACAAATAATAGGTTTGACTTCACCTTTTAGCTGATAATTTACAGATTTTTGTCAGTTTAAATACATTTATAAAGCCTTTCTTTTTTTTTTTCTTGGAGAAATATGGCAAACGATACTTAAAATCGTATGATGTAATCCCACATAAAAATGAATAAATAAAAAATAGACTTCAGGCTTGGCTACACCTCAGAAGAGACTTTCAGCTACAGCTCGCCCTAAAAACTCTGCTTACATTACACCAATTATTTAGTTAAAACATAAATACACACGAAAAATTATTAAAAAAACAAACATATTTTAACATTTTAAACTGGATTTTGATGATTAAAATGCTCTTATCTTCAACACAAAATAATAGTACGTTCTTTATGTGGTCCTATACATCTGAAACATCTAAAACTGTTCAGAAAAGGTCAAATTTTGTCCCGTTGGTGCGATTTTGTTCAGTATTCACACACTAGGGTTGGGCGGTAATACGGTGTCCCGCAGTATCAAAAAGTAGCAGCAGTATCAGTTTCATTATCGTCATTAAAAAAATCTATATAAGGACCTAAAACCACAGCAGGACTTTCTCCCCTCCGCTCTCTCTCCTCTTCAAACATTGTTACGCTCGGAGATTTCCATCCACACGCAGCGAAGAAGAAAAAACGTGACTGACACTTCATGTGTGACGTTGAGCCCAAAAGTTTGTTTTATTGAACGGCGAGAGTCAAGAGGGGACGAGGCACCGAAGAGGAGAAAGTTCCCGCTCGAGGGCGAAGTCAGACTTTCACGGAGGAGACGGTAAAGCTCAATTTATGATTCTGCATCTAAACGACGCAGACAAAAGGGCTGTGATTGGTCCTCTCCACCGCTCTATATTTCCGCTCCTTATAGACTTTGACTAATAATGTGTTTAATGCAGCTTTGCACACATTTGTTTACGTTTTACTGAAACAAAACTTCAAACCGCAAGACTCATTTGCATACAGTATAAGAGCTGGTAAAAACAGCTCGTGCACTGATGCTGATGCGCTGCAAAGTTTGGTTTGATCAGAACTTGTGCCTCATCTTCAAATATAATGCTGCTCTTCTGTTTCTGAATGGTTTATGCCGTATAATACCCCGGTAAAATGATGAGACAGTTTAACGGTATCAAAATTTGGATACCGCCCAACCCTATTCTCACCTGCTCCAATATAGTTTCAATAATGGTTTTATAAGTGGTTAGTATCTGATATTTTATACTGTTCTAACCCTAGAAATTTGCACATCTTTATATATCTTTATTTAGACCATTAGTTCTAAAGTGTGCAACAAAGGCTACGTTCACACACGGACCAAAATCTGATCATTAATCTGATTTCTGTCAGATTGTTGAAATGTCATGGCAGTTCCATCTGTTTTGAATCAGAAAATGTTAAAAGTTATATAAAAATTCACTTCAAAATGCACTTTGTCTTCCAAATTCCAACCGTAAAAATCCATCTATCCAGTTTTTGATGATCAGATTTCTCCGGCGCAGTCAAATGTGGTTTTGGAGCAGAGCTAAAACTGTGGAAGTCGAAACTGGGCTGTTTTTTTGTGCTAAATGTCAACTATTTAAAGTGGTTTGTATCTTTATGTTCAGGAAACTAAAAGCCATTTCTATTTTATTTCTGAAATGAAAAAGAACCTGTAAACTTGCTATATCACCAAGTCCTACATTACTGGTTTATTTGTAGTTATGTACGTACTGGAAATACACTCAGAATAATGCGTTTTCTATGTACTATCACTACACGACCCTCATCTGAGCAGGTAATCGCGTTCATACGATGGTCCATGTGGACTTGTCTAAGGCCACATAGTTGGAGGCACTTCCCTGTTTGGAAAATATGAAATATAAGCAACTATAAAAGCAAATTTCTCTCCTGCTCTATGACTGTAGCACCCGTTTGTCAGATAAAAACAGGAAACGAGATGGCAGGGTGAGCTCTGACTGGCTAATGACACATTTATGTAAACAGATTAAAGCCGAGGCCTGAAGATCTAAAGGGCATAAGTGGCATTTTGATGATTTTAATGATTGAAACGTGGCAAATTATTGAAATATAAAAGTATAAAATGTGTGGGTAGAAACAAATTTGTAATGTTTGTTAATGTCACTTACGCCCTTTAGATCCTCTGTCCTCTTTTACTCGCTTTTTGGTGGAGGTCTCTCTTCTCGCTTGTTTGGCTAAATACTTGGATATTTAGTGCATATACCGTCTCGGATAAGCCAGATGGGGTTGGCTGTTTTGGAGGTGGGACTGGCTGCCTGGGATCTGGAGGTGGGACTGGTTGCCCGGGGTCCAGTGCTTGATGAAGGGTTATATCATCTCCAGGGGCAGGTGGAAGAGGATGGTGAAGTTCTTCTTAGCCGCGATGGTGGTAGTGGGGGGTCGGTTGGTGGGTTTGGAAGTGGGACTAGTTGCCTTGGTTTGGTGGTTGGACAGGCTGCCTGGGATCTGGTAGTGGGACTGGTTGCCTGGGACTTCATGGTGGGACTGGTTGCCTCGGTCCATTGGTGGGACTGGTTACCTGGGTTTGGTGGAGGGACTGGTTGCTTGGGTCCAGTGGTGTGACTAGTTACGGGACTAGATGCCTGCGTCTGGTGGTGGGACTGGTTGCCTGGGTCTGGTTGTGGGACTGGTTGCCTGGGTCCAGTGGTGTGACTAGTTACGGGACTAGATGCCTGCGTCTGGTTGTGGGACTAGTTGCCTGGGTCTGGTGGTGGGACTGGTTGCCTGGGTCTGGTTGTGGGACTAGATGCCTGGGTCTGGTGGTGGGACTAGATGCCTGGGTCTGGTGGTGGGACTGGTTGCCTGGGTCTGGTTGTGGGACTAGTTGCCTGGGTCTGGTGGCGGGACTGGTTACCTGGGTCTGGTGGTGGGACTGGTTGCCTGGGTCTGGTTGTGGGACTAGTTGCCTGGGTCTGGTGGTGGGACTGGTTACCTGGGTCTGGTAGTGGGACTGGTTGCCTGGGTCTGGTTGTGGGACTAGTTGCCTGGGTCTGGTGGTGGGACTGGTTGCCTGGGTCTGGTTGTGGGACTAGTTGCCTGGGTCTGGTTGTGGGACTAGTTGCCTGGGTCTGGTGGTGGGACTGGTTACCTGGGTCTGGTAGTGGGACTGGTTGTTCGGGATCTGATGGTGGGGCTGGTTGCCTGGGTCCGGTGGGGTGACTAGTTACGGAACTAGCTGCCTGCTTCTGGTAGTGGGACTGGTAGCCTGGGTCTGGTTGTGGGACTGGTTGCCTGGGATTTCATGGTGGGACTTTTTGCCTGGGATCCAGGAGTGGGACTAGTAGCCTGGGTCTGGTTGTGGGACTGGTTGCCTGGGATTTCATGGTGAGACTTTTTGCCTGGGATCCAGGGGTGGGACTGGTTACCTGGGGTCCAGTGGAGGCTCACTGCTTCTTCTCAGTTACGATGGTGGTAGTGGGGGTTCGGTTGTGGTCGGCTGGTGGGACGGGTTGCCTGGGGTCGTGTGGAGGTTTACTGTTTAATGAAGGGTTATATCATCTCCAGGGGCAGGTGGAGGAAGATGGTGAAGTTCTTCTTAGTCGTGATGGTGGTAGTGGGGGGTTGGTTGGAGGGTAAGGTAAGGTAAGGTTTATTTATATAGCGCTTTACACAGACACATGTCCCCAAAGTGCAAGGGTCCGGTGGTGGGACTGCCTGCCCGGGGTCCGGTGGAGGCTCACTGCTTGAGGAAGGCCTGCATCATCTCCAGGGGCAGGGGGAAGATGATGGTGGAGTTCTTCTCGGCGGCGATGGTGTTGAGGGTCTGGAGGTATCGGAGCTGCAGGGCGGAGGGGGACTCTGCGATCACCAGAGACGCCTCCTTTAAAGCCCGGGACGCGTTCATCTCGCCCTCTGCAGCGATCACCTACACAGAGAATGTCATTTAAAGACCGAGATTACACAAAACCGACTCTTTAAGTGAGCGTTAAGTCATGTGTGTAAATATTAGGGATGCAACGATGCGGTTTTCCCACGATTCAATAGGTATGTTGTCAATACACGGGTCACGACACGTTTTAAGATGCAAAAAAAATTTAAAAACCTGATGTAATTTTTTCTGCTAATGAGTGTACATACATTACATTATAGGATTATAGTATAACTACTGTACAGCTGGAGTTTATATGTGAAGTGTTTTAGTTCATTTGGTTCACAGCTAGGGGGCAACACTATCAGACATTTCCTTCTTTGATGATAATTTGATGATTTCTTTTCCTCCTGAGTCTCTCTGGGTTCCCTGTGTCCCTCCAGCAGCAACAGACAGTAGCTCCTCCCACAGTGCTACAGTCTGTACTCTCCTGTCCTCTTTCTGGACATTAAAACTATGTTATATTACATAGAAATGTCTCAACGAACGGACCGTTTACTGAGGAAAACTTATGAAACAGTCTGAGAAACAGATTGCGTATATCGCGAGTTACGTCGCATGTGCATATATGAGCACATTTGATTAAAGCCGATCTGAAGCCAAAACCGATTCTAGAGCATTTAAAAGTTCATATCTTTGTCATGTGAAAGATAAAATCCACCTCTGTTAGAATATTTCAGCTTTGCAGCCATTTCCTGTTGCATTGAGGAGGACGCTGCGATAACTCTTTTCTTTTCGGACCAAATGTGCATGTGCATTTCGACACGTGTATCGAACGAACATGTGTATCGAATCGTTAGACTAGTATCGAACGATTTGATATTATATAGAATATCGTCACATCCCTAGTAAATATCTCTACACATGTCACATCTGCTGTCCGTCTCCAACCAGGAAGTAAAATAATAAACTTCAACAATATAAAAAAATCTAGAAAAAAGTCCAGGTTTTTAGTAAAGTCTTAAATATAACATTATTGTATTGTGTTTTAGTCAAATGAATAGTCTAACCTGTCATATGCAAATTAATAAAGGATAAATCAATAATAGAAATAAAACAAAGATGGTTTACCCCTATGTACAAGTTGTAAAGAAATGTAAATATATATATATAAAAATGGTATAACCTAAAATAAAAATAATAATAGAATTAAAGTGACCTGTCTTAAATGTTTTTGTTTCACTTGTTTATAGTGAGATCTAGTGGACACTTTCGGAACTGCAGGCAGAGCACACGTGTGAACAGAACTTTATTGAACAGAAGTAACAGCTGTAAACAGCAGACAAGGCAGCACGCAGTTTGGTCGCCTTTTGACTCTGCAAATTTCTTTGCAGGTTGCATTTTGTACCCAAGTTTAACTTTAGTCATAATTATTTGTAAGTCCAGCACTGTGATGTCTGTAATAGTAGTATTGTAATATGTTAATTACACGCATTACGTGCAGCTCTCAAAATGGCGTTAGATAGCCTTCAATATGTGAATTTACAACCTTGTACTTGTAATGTTATTTATATTTATATTTTTGTAACTGTAACAGGCATATTGTAATTTCACATTTGTCTGTTCTACAGTTTCACCTTTTCAA
The DNA here is from genome assembly GCA_030686955.1 of Odontamblyopus rebecca. NCBI lineage: Eukaryota > Metazoa > Chordata > Actinopteri > Gobiiformes > Gobiidae > Odontamblyopus > Odontamblyopus rebecca. The sequence goes on along the minus strand of CM060653.1, from coordinate 18,925,949 downwards.
GCATCATTAAACCTGCTTAAATTCAACCTGAAAAAAAAAAAAAAAAAAAGTGCGCGCAGTTTCAGGGCAAGAGATGCTAAGCGGCATGGTTAATTAATATTCAAACTGCTTTTCTGGTTGGCTATTGAAGACTTTTACCTGGTTTGTGTCCTCTTTCTGACACCCTTTAGAATAACCATGTGTTTAGATCTTAATTATTTAATTTGCTCTCATAATAAGATTCTGTTATGTTGCCATGTCTCAGGTTGCAGCAGCATCGTCACTGTTGTTTATTCACCTGCTTTGTCATGTCTCAATGTTATGATGTCAAAATGATCCATTGATATGAAAGTTTATTCAAATTATGTTTCTGATGGAAAACGGAAATGAAACGGAATTAAAAATTTCTGAAACGGAAAATGTCAATTGGCCCGAATAAAGACAAACATTTCTACAGAGTCGTTGATGTGAGAGAGGAATTTATCGCCATAGTTTATATTAGGGCACAGTAGGAGTAGTAAGTTAGAATAGTAACAGTAGTAGTAGTAGTTAGAATAGCAGTAGTAGTAGTAGTAGTAGTAGTAGTAGTGAGTTAGAATAGTAGTAGTAGTAGTAGTAGTAGTAGTAGCAGTAGTAGTTAGAATAGTAGCAGTAGTGGCAGTAGTAGTAGTAGTAGTTAGAATAGTAGTAGTAGTGGCAGTAGTAGTAGTAGTTAGAATAGTAGTAGTAGTGGCAGTAGTAGTAGTAGTAGTTAGAATAGTAGTAGTAGTGGCAGTAGTAGTAGTAGTTAGAATAGTAGCAGTAGTAGTAGTAGTTAGAATAGTAGCAGTAGTGGCAGTAGTAGTAGTAGTAGTTAGAATAGTAGTAGTAGTGGCAGTAGTAGTAGTAGTTAGAATAGTAGTAGTAGTGGCAGTAGTAGTAGTAGTTAGAATAGTAGTAGTAGTGGCAGTAGTAGTTAAAATAGTAGTAGTACTGGCAGTAGTAGTTAGAATAGCAGTAGTAGTAGTTAGAATAGTAGCATTAGTAGTAGTAGTTAGAATAGCAGCAGTAGTAGTAGTCGTAGTATTCAGGTACCTTGGCGCGGGCCTCCCTGCTGGCCTCGGCCTCTGCAGCCATGGCCCTCTGCAGCTGGAGGGGCAGCTTCACGTCCTTGATCTCCACCCGCTCCACCTTTATGCCCCAGTCGTCTGTGGCGTCGTCCAGGGTGCTCTGCAAAACAACACGGAGGTGCAGGGTTTAGAAGAGGAGCACAAAGGACACACTGCATTTATGGAAAATACTAACGCTGCACTTGGTCATCAGTTACATTTGTGAAGGAGCAGAAACATTTGAGACAAGACTGAAATATCAACTGCTGAACTAATGCAAGAACCCTGTGCATTTTAGAAAACGATGTAAAGCTCCAACTACAGCAGTGTTTCCACTAAATAATAGTCGTGTTCTGGCAACACTTTAACCACAAAGGCGCCCGGAAACCTCACTGTTAGCATCAGTACTTCCTGTTCAATTGTATCTCTATGACTCAGAAGTCATCCTACAGCAGGGGTCATCGAACTAAGGCCCGTGGGCCGACTCCAGCCCACCACGCCCCTTTGACCGGACCCCCACCACGTGAACTAGCCCTATGAGGCAAAAAGTTTTTTGTTTTTTTTATTACTTTTTGGCAAATAATAACCTGTCTGCATCTTGTATTTTGTTGATTGAATGGTGAACTAAGGTTTCAACGAACAGATACAAATTTTAACCCTTTCTGGCTCTAATTGGGTATTCACAGATTAGAGACATATTAATTTGTATTTCATGTGCAAAGAAGAACATGTTATTACTTAAGGCTTAACCGAGGCTCTATCTGTTTTTCGTCAACTAAGTAAATTGAGTCAGAGTGACATGGAAACAAATCTTTGCTGTTAATTAAAAAGTCCATGTCTTATTGAGCTGTGATCGTTCGTGTGTGACTCTGTATTTATGGTGGAGTTTAGTTGACCGACTCTTGCAAAGAAACAAGTGGGAGAGGTTCACAGACTGGGGGAAATCTGAGCATGTCACTGAAACTTAGCTGTGGTTTAAGTGTTCTTCCTCTCAACGTGGGAGGAAAAGGTGTGGTTAAAAAGTGCAAATGTGAATGTAAAGCAGATTATTATTTATGGGCCTATCCACATGAGTCAAAAACACAAATGATATGAGCCAGAAAATAATAAATACAGAATTAAACTGGACGAAACCTTCGTTTGGGGATAACCCTGATTCAGTGGTACAAATTCTGGATTAATTTCTATCGGGGGTAGATCTCGATGGTAACATAAACTTTATAACCTGCTCTAAACCAGATTAAGTTCTCGATAAGAAGATGGTGCTTGGTCCAGATGATGGTGCTTTGACTAAAGGCCGCTACAAACTACAGGATTTTTCTGTCTTAAATAATTTTTAAACATGCAACAAAAAGCGCACACCACAGACACGAGGAGAAACTTATGAAACTTAAAATCTCCAATCGCAAATACTGCAGCGGGATCTGTCTGCGGACCACAGGATATAAAGCTGTGAGCGCGATGGCGTCAGCTGTTTCCTGTCTGAAGTGTTCAAAGATCAGAGCTCTGCACTTCTAGTTTAGATAAAAGTCAAAAACTGTGTTATTATTATTTGTGAAATGTGGTGCAATACTTCAGATACATGATTTTTAAAGTGTAAAAGATCGGAGATAAAGTCCACAGGAAGTAGAGTCACTGTCGCTAATCTGCAGTTTCACCTCGGTCCGTGTGCTGTGTGGATGTAAACAGACACACATGAGGAACTATCTCGACTTTTTACTTTCAAAGAATGCCTCAAACTGGATTAACTGCGCGGTTTTGTGGACTGGATGTCATTATTTGCGGAGGACAATTTCTATGGATAATGTGGATGAGATGCTGCACTTTAAATTTACCACTTTACGAGAGGTGAGAAATTAAGTCTATTATTTTCACTACATTCCTGACACTGACACCACACACACAAGGAGCACAGCAGCTTCAGAATCGCACACAAAGATACAAAGTTGGGTCACGCCTCCCCGAAATGACAGCCAAAATCGGACAAATTCTCCTGTGGTGTGTAGCAGCCTTAAGGATGCTTTGACACTTGTTTGAGCTCAGTTTAGTCCTGTTTTAGGATTGGTTGTGTCCTGTCCTACTCACGTTTTACTCATGATCTGTAGTCTAGGTTAGGTCCAGGTTTAGTTCAAATTTAAACTTATAGTCTAAACATACCCTAAAACTAAATTATTTGACCAAAAAATTTATGGTCAAAATGAACACTGCTACATAAGCCTTGTTTCCACTGGTTCGCTTTGGAATGGATCAAGTGTCTCCAGTGACTGAAGTGAACCGTACTGCCCTGTTTGAGTCCGGGGGCAGGGTCCGAAGCCCTGGACCCTGGAGGTTACTAGCTCCAGAGGGGGTCAGCACGGTACAGATCGCTTTAGCCAAGGTGTGGCTACGCAAGAAACTAGATGACTGGACAAAAAAGAAGACTCAAGATGGACACAAAGCAGATACAAAGATGAACTAATAATCTCTCAAAATGCGGACTTGATCTTGTGATAAACTGCCATATTTCCAGTTGAGCCGATATGCGTCGCAAAACAGCTGTTTCCTGTTCATCATGCACACCACTCGCGTACAAGGATCATTTATATAACATTTATCATTATAACATGATAACATAACATTATATATCATTTATTTATACAACATTTCCTGTGAATATTGCATCCACCATGAGCCAAACCAAGTGCATTACATAAAGAGAGGTTAAAACACAGTGTAGAGGCGCAGAGAAGTGAAATAAACGCAGAAAAAAACTGACGATAAACCAGAAGTAGTTTTGTGTTCACGCCAGCCTCGACTCAGGGGGGCACAAACTTGGAATTACTAAACATCTTTTTCTGAATTGATGAGAAAATGGCATTATAATCAGGAGTATAAATCAAATATGATTTAAAACTCATTTTCTGCCTGTGCCTGGAGCATGGAAACAGAACTGGGCTGGATGGAGAAGCTCTAGACACCCTCTCCAAGGCCCCGAGTGAGCTGTGCCAGTGGAAAAAAAGATTGGTCCAGTGTTTATATTGGAATAAACAAACAGCTGGACCATAACAAGCTTTCACAGACACTTCCTTGTTGTTCATATAATTGCTTTAACTGATTACATACATCACAGCAACCCTTTTTGAGAAATCCATTAACATGAAACGCACAGAGGCACATCTGATTTTGCTACATCTTTCTGAACCAAATATCCTTGCCATATTACAGCCCTAAGAATAGTGTGAAAGCGCAGAGGCAGCCTGGGAGCAGATGTCGCTGATGCCTCCTCAAACCCTCCAAATGAGAGTGCCATCTGGAGCCGAGGTTATTGAACTCCTCGCTGATCACTTGCAAACGCCGCCCTGTCTGCGATAAATATTGAACGGTTTAGAGGCGGTGGCAGACCCGGGTGTGTTATGTGAATGAGTGCGGGGGCAGCTGGGACGGGAGCTGGAGCCGGGATTAGCGGCGCGTTTGCTAACAGGCCCCGGTGTTCGTGAGTGCTTTGTCTGAGGCAGGTGACTGTAGAAAGATACAGTTTGGAAAATGTACCACAGAGAAAAGAAGATACGGTTTTATCTGCCTGCTGTGGTTTGGGACGAGGGCTGAGCCATGAAGAGATGGAATCAAACATGGAATCTAAACTGTAGAAAATGCTGAAAGTTACTCAGTATTTAGACATCTAATATCCAATAGGATCCAATAGGCACTGTATTTTTCGAACTATAAGGCGCACTTCAAATCCTTTAATGTTCTCAAAAATCAACAGTGCGGCTATGTATTAAAGGGGAACTCCGGCACGTTTCAAGCTTAAGTCCATTGCTAGAGGTGGTCGAATTCTGTCAGAAGCCAAAAAACGCCACAGATCAGTGTTGCCTCGGCGGAGATCTCACTGTGACAGTGAGTCTGTCAAGACAAAAAACTAGTGTAGTGATGGGGGCAAGTTCTTAACTTCCATGTAAAACGCCAATTTGCTTCACACTGAAGAAGCTTAACACCACTTTAACCCATCTTACAACAGCCACGAGTCTAACAAACAAAACTTTGCCTGGTTCACTCATTAGTGTCTGGAAATGTTATAAAACAACTTTTTAAGCAGCCTTACACTTCCCTCTGTTGATTTCACATTGCACATGTGAAAGCCCAAAAGACTCGATCGACAATGTCGTTTCTAATCCCATTTATTTACAAGTGAATTATATTTTTTGAAAACTGCTTAAAAAATACATTCCCAAACCATTTTCTTTCAACAACTTTCAGTTTTTCTTCTTCTTCACCATCTGTAGTCGATTCTCACTTGTTGCTTCTGGCGGCTCGAGCCGCTCGCTGCCGCTGGAGTCGACAGTTGAGTCTTTTGGTCTTTCGCATGCTCAGTGGGAAATCAACAGAGGGAAGTGTAAGGCTGTTTATAAAGTTGTTTTATAACGTTTCCAGACACTAATGAGTGAACCAGCCAGAGCGTTTTGTTTGTTAGACTCGTGGCTGTTGTAAGATGGGTTAAAGTGGTGTTAAGCTTCTTCAGTGTGAAGGAAATTGGTGTTTTACGTGTTAGAACTTCCCCCATCACTACACTAGTTTGTTGTCTTGACAGACTCACTGTCACAGTGAGATCTCTGCCGAGGCAACACTGATCTGTGCCGTTTTTTGGCTTCTGACAGAATTCGACCACCTCTAGCAATGGACTTTAGCTTCAAATGTGCCGGAGTTCCCCTTTCAATTCTAGTTGTATTTACTGACATTGAACCGATTTTATATTTTACACAGTGTTCAAAAATCTGTTAAAATGTTACAGTACAACTTTGTTAAGCTACTAAGCCGCACCGCTGGATGGATTGTCGGAACATTACAGCGACTGTAGTCAGGCCCCTTTCAGGTTAATATGTACTGTGCTTCAACATAATATTACAGTGTCTATAAGGACCCTAAAATGGCAACTGTTCAGAGACATGCTGACATAAATGCACAAGTGAAGTAAACTAATTCAGTGCTGCCGTCATTCCAGGTGGATTAACCAAAGAACTCCAACGGCTAGATATGTATTGGAGTCAACAGGTCGTTCAAATTGCGAGCTGTGTGGGAGTGTTGGAGGACAGAAGACGAACACACATTCACCAAGACAGGGAGGCAACGCTGAGTGAGCTACGCCATGATCTGCCGATGGATCGTGGATGCTCAGGCTCAGGTATCAGCCTCACTTAATGCTCCTAGACCCGCTCATTGATATTGCGCCTTATAATCTGGTGCAGTTTATAGTCCGAACAATACAATACTGTGAATAAAATTTGCTAACCCTGTAGTTTAGATCTCTACACATTCTGAAATACATGAAATTGATTCTTGCATTAGTTTAATTTTATCTTAACTTACCTTTACTACTTTAAAACGTGCATTCTGAACTAAACCAATGAGCCTCTTCTTCCTAAGTGTATTGCAAATATCTAATATGTATCAGCAAATGGTCCCAGAAAACCCTTTTCCCCCTGGAAGCACAATACATGAGGCCTTACAGGGAGCACTGTACTGATAACTTTAACTGGGATCCAGACCACACACTACTCCAGTACTTGGATATGAGTCTGGAAACCGTTACATTCTTGGTGTGTTTGTTCACTGGATAGTTTACTTTAGATGGTTTGTGGTGTTATAAATTTGGCCAAAAAAGACTTGTAATGTGAACAAAAGTCTTTTCTCAAATCTGGCTGTGTAAACAATGAGAGGGAAGGATAATTTATAATATAGTTTTAAAAAGTCTTTCCAGATATTATAGCAATTAGACCGGTCTTAAAAACAGGAAAACCAGAACTAGTTCATTAGACACACAATTATTCATGAAGATAAGTTTCAGTGCTTTTCACAACTTTTTTGCTCTCACTGTATGTCTAATAACAACCAGAATGTTAACGCTCACTTCCTGATTATCTGACAATAAAACACTTACGCAATATATCAAATACAAGGGGTAAATAAAAAATCAAGTACAGGCCATGCTGCACTGTAAATTCCTCTGATACGGCCAACATTTTAAAACTTATATCAGGATATTCCAGAGGTCACATTAACCGAATATTCTCCGTCGGTCATTTTATGAACCATAAATTTAAGTAGTTCACAGTAGGGATGGGCATTCGATTAAATTTCCTTAACTGATCGTTGGAAGAATTAACAATCAATTTTTGATTAATCATTAATGTTTTTATATTAAAATTATAATCACACTTATTATTATTACTGATCTGCATAAATAAACTCAACTTTACAACATATAAACCATAACCACTATAGAGCCACTTCAGCACATTTGAGATTAGAATGTGTTTAATGCAGCTTTGGCACATTTGTTTTTGTTTTACAGAAACAAAACCTAAAACCGCATGGCTCTTTTGCATAAACAGTAAACAGAAAAAAGCAGCTCTTTCCTTGTGCTGATGCTTCAGCTTCTGTCGGACTAAAGGACACAACTCAACACTCACGACTATGAGTGTTGACAGAGGGATGTTCTGCTGGTGATGAGTCTGTTCTGTGCATTTGTCGCGCTGGAGATGATGCGTAGGAAGGACAAGCAACAGCAATTGATAATGTTGATGATCCAGGGGGCGCTAATGTTACGGCGCAGGCGAGTGGCAGCAGGAGGTTAAGCAGGAGCACCGTGTTCAGTGGGAGTGTGAATTAATTATAAAAAATGACAATGAATCAATGAAAACGCAAGTTATTAAATATGTCTTATCAGTATCATATAGGCCAATATTATCATTAACACTTTATAATAAAATGACGGATAATAATAGATGATGACAGAATTTTTACGTCCGACAAAATGACGGCCAATGATAAAGTCTAAAGCAACCTCTGGGTTATTCATCTTGTTTTCAGATTTATTATCTACTTTCTAGTGCTGACACTGCTTCATTCTAGTCTAGAGTAGGGCTGAAACGATTACTCGAGTAACTCGGATAATTCGATTACAAAAAATATTCGGGGCAAATTCTTTGCCTCGAGGCTTCGTTTAATTCATGTCACCAAAGTCAATTTATTTAAAATGTCTCTGCTATCGTATCACTCCACTCACTTTGTAGACTGCTGCGCCAGTCTGGGATCACTGTTTCACACGGACAGTTATCAATGACGTACATTTCAAAGATTTGAAGCGGCGCGATTTATTCCACGGTGTGGAAATGGCAGATAATGATGTGGCCGGTGCCAGTGTGCACTGGCAAAGCCAACCTGATGTACCACAACAGTACGTCTTCAATGCTGCAGCACTTAAAGCGAAAGCATCCTCATGTGAACTGTACTTCTCTAAGCGGAGTCGGAGAATCTACGAGGTAATATACTTTTACGATTGCTAACTGAAATGAAAAGTAACGCCTATTAGAATGTACAGTATTTGTAATTATTTGTAACCTGTGTTATGAGTCGATAGTAACGAGGCATAATGAGCAGCAAGAGAGCAAATGATCTCACTCAAATCGCTCCCTTCCTCACGTATACACAGACACACGCACACACTCGGTGTTTCCCATATCAGAAACGTCTAGTTCGTTGTTCTACTCTTACCAAAAATCTGATTTAATCTAGAACCGCTGGCATCAATAATTCCAATATCAGAGAAAGGAAATATTTTACCGACGTTTACGAACACTTATGTGTTCGCTAGTTCTATATTTAGCTTATTAATTAGGCTAGTTAAAGGATTAACGTTGTCACTTAGAAAACTCCTGTCTTATAAGCCAATAAGCCAAAGGTTTTACACTTGTTTAAAAAAAATGTTGACTTTAAATAAAAACCTTTTTTGTGAGGAATAACAGCAATTGCTTGCTCATTTTAAGAGGCCTTTCATGTTGCGTTACACACTATTGATATAGTTGTATAAAAACAAAAAAGTGTGATTTATCCGATTACTCGATTAATCGATGATATAATCGACAGAATACTCGATTCCAAAAATATTCGATAGTTGCAGCTCTAGTCTAGAGGAAGTTTATTTTAAGAGAACTTGTCAAGTAAAAGTATTGCTGTGTAGACAGATCATTTCACTACTTTTAACTAATTTTCTGATAGATTTAAGTGTTTATATCTTACATTTTGTCCAAGCTTTTTTGCAGTGTATAAAGAAGTGGACGTGAGTGTGGCGTCACTCCAGTAAAATGAAGCTCACCAACGCTAGGAGTCACAGGAGCGAATTTGAAGTTGAGTTTTACATTTGGAATAGGAATTGATTTACAGACAAAAAAGCGAAATAAAAACACCATGATCGTGTAGAGCGGGTTAATATGAACATTTTAAGACCAAAATGACGAGGTTCACTGCAGCGGTTACAGAGAGAGGGGCGGCAATTTTTCAACATAAAGCCGACCAGATTTAGAGTCGATGGAGGTAGATACACACCCATGTTCACTTCCTATTTAGCCATGTCCATTTGTATATAAAGTCTATGGTCCAGGGGCTCTTTAATATTCTGTCTCCACCCCCGTTGAGCTCGTGTCTGTACCTGCATGCTGTGAGCGATCTCCTCCCGGTCGGACAGGATCTCGGCCAGGTTCTTGGTGCCCAGGACGTTCCTCAGGGTGGTCTGTGCCAGCAGGCGGGTGGCAGCGTCCGCATTGGTGATGTTAGCCACAGCCAGAGTCGCATTCTGCACGCGGTAATACACCACTCCGTCCACGCTCACGGTCACCGAGTCTTTAGTCAGGACCTACCACAGGGCACACAGAACAGCACAGGAAAACGATGAGAAAGAAACAAAGCAAAACAGAGAACTAGTCTATTAAGAAGATGTGTCCAAGTATTTCATCAACATGTGCAAAAAAGCAAAGCAAGTCCAGTTGTTTCCAGTTTAAACTCGCTTAGAATAACACACTGTTTCACATTGTGTATTTTTGCAGTTTGCTCCTCTGCCCCTGACCCTCTGTTTTATCAACTGTTACCATCGCGTTGCTGATGTTTGGTGGTTGCGATCTGACAGAGCAGCTCAGAGTCGCACTTACACCACACACGAGGAGCAGCGGCTTCAAAATCACACACAAAGACACAAGTCGGGTCACGCCTCCCTAAACTCGGGTAGAAGCAAATCGTAGCCTAAATGGGGCAATTTCTCCTTTAGTAGCATGTTTATTTTGCATCATTTCATGGTCTTTGGCATTTTTTTAAACTTTCTGACACCCTTTATATGTAAATTCCCCCTCAGAGGATGCCACAGTGGTCCCAAAGAGATTTATTTATACAAATCCACCCACAGTCTTCCTGTTAAAGGAACCACTCTGCTGCTGTGCAACCCGACCTACAACAAATGTCTGTGACCTCAACTGGCAGATGAGGTTGGCTAATGTGACAATAAAATACACTACCACATATTGACAATAGGCCTGTAGTCGACTAAAGAATAATAATAATAATAAAATTAGGGCTGAAACAATTCATCGAGTAAATCGATTAAATCGATTAGAAAAATGCATCGATTATTATTTTTTGCCTAGATGCTTCGTTTTATTTTCATACGCTCGGCGATGGCTGGCCGGAACCTTCTGCGGTAGAAGTAAAGTTTCCGCACGACCCCTGCACTTCACTGTACACAAAATGGCCGCGCACCCCGCATCTCCTCCGGTACGCAGCGCACCCCGCATCTCCTCCGGTACGCCGCGCACACCTGATCTCCTCCGGTACGCCGTGCATCTCCTACCGTACGCCGCGCACACCTGAATTCCTCCGGTACACCGCGCACACTGCATCTCCTCCCGTACAGCGTGGACACCGCGCGTGGACCGTGTCTTGTTGCATACGCTGCGTGGACCGCGCTTCCTCCTGTGCGCCTCTAAACCAGAACTAACACCAGGACTAAAACCAGGTCTAAGCCAGGTCTAAAGCAGGCCTAAACCAGGTGTAAACCAGGTCTAAAACCAAACAAGAATTTGCAGGAGTTGGTTGCTGCCAGGGCTCTACGCTAACTTTTTTTTTCAGGAGCACATGTGCCCCTAAGTTAAAAATTTTAGGAGCACAGAAAAAAAAATGGGGGCACAAGTAGGTTTTCGTTTTGAACGATTATTACAGTGCAGAACTTGCGCACACCAACACCAACACTGAATAAATTTAATAGAAAAAAAAAAGAATTATGACTGTACTTTTCCTGCATGAGCGCAATGTTTTTATAAATATATCTTCATTTTATCTGATTAATATTTAGACTTAAAATAAGCCAAACAAACTGTACTGCACTGAAACACTCTGTGGCCCTTTTTGGACCTTCACCCACAGTTTGAGAACCTCTTCTTTAAGAGAACTTCCACTGGCACTTTACACAAAACTGCTTCAAAGTGTAAAAAGTGTGCAGGATTTTTAAACCTGTATTTTCAAACTCCTAACTGGAGTTACATTTTCTTACTGGTTTTAAAGTGGTGTTTAGCCTCTGCACATTTACCAAACCAAACGCACATTGTGACAAACAGATTTATTTGGCATTTTCTTTGGCAAACTTCAGCCCACATATCACCTGCTCTGTGCCGTAGCTCTGCTCTGTGTGGACACGGACATAAAATTAATATTGGCGTATTTGATGTGAGGCGCATGGACAGGTGGGATGTTTAACCAGCCCTGTGATCCACACTGGTACACGAGGCTGTGCGGGCTCCAGCGCACAGGTCCCGCACACCGGTACAAGTTTATTGCCGAAGGCAGCGGCCGTAATGACACATGACCGCACTCAGTATTCAGACCTTGAATCCGTGACGAAACTGAGTCCAAATGCGCTCGAGTCCGAGACAAGACCAAGACAAAACTCTCGCTTTAGAGGAGCTGGAAGTCCAGGTGTGGGGGTGTCTGTGAGTGTGGGACAGGTGTGGGTCCTGCTGCGGGCGCTCCTCGTTTAAGGGGCGTGGGTGTGTTTTGAAGCGGAGTTTGTTCGTATCAGTGATATCGGCGCACACGGAGCTCGTATGCTGGGGTCATGCGCGGTCGGAGGTGTCGGGCACAGTTCGGTTGCGCTCGCGCTGGGCGTGCCGCGCTTTAGGGGATCCAGGCTCGGGCAGGTTCTGAAGTCCTAGTGTGAGTTTGCCCCTAATGTTTGACACATTTAGAAAGTTTAACTCCTCACGTTACGCCTGTGCGCAGTTCTCCTTACTGTGGCTGCAGAAGCGCTCGCACTGGTGCGACTGTTTTGATTTCCTCGTTCGCACGGCGAAATATTTACTCGCAAATGCGAGTGAAATGGGCGCACTGTAGAGCCCTGGTTGCTGCATTCATGTAGTTTTAAAAATCATGACAATATCAAGTAATCCAAAGTATTCAGATTACATTACTTTAAATAATTTAATGGATTACGTTACAAACTACATTTTGGGGTCTGTAATCTGTAATCTGTAGGGGAATACATTTTAAAAGTTACCTTCTCAACACTGATGCTACAACATCTAAACAGAAAGAACCCGTACATTACATCAAATGGAAAAGAAACCGTGTGCAAAGTAGATGCAACATTAACAAACGATTACTCGATTATTCAAACAAAATAATCAATTACTGTAATAATCGATAGCTGCAGCCCTAAATAAAATGTATTTATAGTGCACTTTTCATTCCATAGAATAGCACGCTACAATAAAACAAGAACTTACTAAGCCAATCCAATCCATTTTATTAACATAGCACATTTCATAAATAAAAAAAAGTTTCCAAAGTGCTGCACAGAATAAATAAAACAGTCAATAAAATAAAAATAGTTGCCTCCACTAGTCCTCATAAAAATAATAAAACTAGTCAAATCAAATAAGAGTAAGAATATACATAAAATAATAAAAAGGTCAAATAAAAACATTAAAATAAATAAAAGACACAAGTACTAGTTCAAGTGGAGGGACCTGAAGGAATGTTTGAATGTCCTTGGCAGGAATCCCAACAAAAAGTCCATTACAATAATCCAACCTTGAGGAGATTAAGGCATGAACCAGTTTCTCTGCATCTGGGAGGTTTAGAAGGGGACAGAGTTTGGCGATGTTTCGTATATGGTCTTGCACAGGTGTTTTAAGTGGTAAAGAAATTCTTGTTTTACTAAAGACATGTCGGCTAAAGCTCTCAAAACACTTCTGTATCTCTTTATCTGACCCAAACTGCACTCACAAGACTACACCTGCTCTACAAAAACTATTATTTATACAGAAAAAACTACAAAGAAACAGTGTATTTATATAAAGAATCATGAGTTTAATCTGCCTTTTTACATATACATACCAAAAAATATCAAATCTTCAGCTGACTCATGTACTAACTTCTCCTTTCTGCTGTTGTCCCATAGAAATCCTTATAATCTAAATAAAATGTCACCTACAGTAGTACGCAGTAGTCCACTAATACCCCATCAATTGATTAATCAAAGAAAAAATGCGATAAATGCAGGATAATCTCAGTAAATACATTTTTAAAAAGACAGTGTCATTAAAAAACCTGGGCTGCAACAAAGAAATTCGCCTCTCAACAGCTCAAATCTTGCATTATTACATAAAAATGACAAAAATCTCCCCACTATTGCAAAGACATTTTACATATGATAAATACTGAGCCCCAAAATATATTGTTCCAGCCGTCATATATTGAAGGATAAGTTGAGGCCTTATTGTGACAGGCCTGGATGGAAATGAACAAAAAACTAACTCTTCCAAGTCTGCAATGGAAGAGTTTAGGCAATTTATCTTCCACGTACATCCCTCAGTTTAACATTAACTCACATTAAAATATTGCAGGATGTTGCTGTTTAACTTGTGCCTACTGGCCTTCAGTCTCATCAGACTTGCTTTATAAACCTCCTCCTTTCGAAGCAGAGTCAAGGGGCTTGAACACTCAAAGATCAGACTATGTTCTCTATTGAAATCATATTATGTCGATTTTTCAAGTCCCCCTGGGCCCGTTTTATTGTTGGTAAATAAACTTCTAGTGCTTAAAGGGAAACTCCGAGACGTTTGAAGCTAAAGTCCATTTCTAGAGGTGATTGAATTCTGTCAGAAGCCAAAAAACGGCACAGATCAGTGTTGCCTCGGCGGAGATCTCGCTGTGACAGTCAAGGCAACAAACTAGTGTAGTGATGGGGGCAAGTTCGTAACTTCCATGTAAAACGCCAATTTGTTTCACACAGAAGAAGCTTAACACCACTTTAACCCATCTTACAACAGCCACGCGTCTAACAAACAAAAAAATCTGCCTGGTTCACTCATTAGTGTCTGGAAACTTCATAAAACAAATTTATAAGCAGCGTTAGCATTAGCTAAAGCCCAAAAGACTTGATTGCCGACTCCAGCGGTGGCGAGAGGCTCGAGCTGCCAGAAGCAACAAGTGAGGATCGACTACTGATGGTAAAGAAGAGAAACTGAAAGTTGTTGAAAATGGATGGAAAACGCGGAATCGTCAGTGTGAAACGTAATTTATACATTTCTTTAATTTTGCACAAAAATCTACCTGAATTTGTTAAAATATTCGAAAAAACGCCACTTAAAACTGATAATCGATGTGTAGCAGATGTCTTTTTACGGTTTTGGTTACATATAGATAGTTTCTTGTGTACAAACATTCGGAGATGTGCGCGCAGCCTCGGGTGAAGAGATGCTAAGCAGCTAAGTGGTGAACATTCCAGGTGCTATTGGCGCTCTGTACAGTGTATGATTCAAACTGCTTTTCTGGTCGGCTGTTGAAGACTTTTGCCTGGTTTGTGTCCTCTAAATAACATTTAGCACACCGTATCTCCTCCCGTACACCAGGACTAAAACCAGGACTAAACCAGGTCCCATGTCTAAAACCAAACAAGAATTTGCAGGGGGTGGTTGCTACATTCATGTAGTTTTAAAAATCATGACAATATCAAGTAATCCAAAGTATTCAGATTACTCACTTTAAGTAATTTAATGGATTGTGTTACAAACTACACTTTGCGGTATGTAATCTGTACCAAATGTTACAATGAAATGGAAATGAAAAGGAATTCAACATTTCTGAAACAGAAAAGCAGAAAATCATTGGCCCTACAAACAGTATGCAAAACATTCAAATAAACATACAATACAGTACAGAAATACTGTCTGGCAAATACTGATTGTGTTTAAAGAGACAGGCGACTGTTGCTTTTTGTCCGTGTAATGCTAACGTGTTACCTCTTGTGGCGGGATGTCGAAGGTGATGGTTCGCATGTCCACGTTGATGAAGCTGTCGGTGCAGGGCAGGATGAAGAACAGGCCTGAGGGAGCACACACAGTATACGGTTAGAGCAGACACTCAAGTTTTACGGTAACACAGGAATGATTAAAATAAACAATAAAAGTGAGGCTGATGCGCCCAAACCCAGCTCTGCGTTTAATAGGTCTGCTACCAATTTTAAAGTAATATATTAATATAGAAACGATTATATGGAAACTGCTTTATTTTATATAAATGTTTTTCATTTTTTATGGTATAATAAAAATTATCCATACATTATTAAGCCCCTACAGATACAGTTCCAGCATTCATATACATTAACATACAATGAGAATAAATGGAAATGCAGATTAAATTTTTAATCTCTGATCATTACAAAATGTGATGCATAGTTAGCACAACCAATTTAGCAAACTGTGAGTGACACTGTTAGTCACTGTGACACTTTAGGCAACATCACATCTGTGATGTACCGACGACTGGGCAGCTCAAATCTAGGCACTAGAACATCTATAAGTCGCTGAAACCCAATATCTTTGATGACTGAAAGTGTCTGGTCATCCAGTGCAATGTAGTGGAGAAGTGCCTCAGTTATTTATGCTGCCCGAATGCTTCTTTGGACATTTTCTTACGCTTCTTGAAATTTTGGGTTAATACTGGCTGTTGACGGCAAGTGCTCGCTTTGGTGATCTCGGCGTACTTATCACTGTGCAGTCTTCAAATGTTTAATTAAATTAGGTGTTTTCCCTTCCACCTCTCGATACCTTGGCTTGGGTGACCAGATTTTCAAAATTAAAAAATGGAACACACCCGGGTTGGGATGGGAGATAGAAATAAAACTGTGAAAAAATACGTGTAGCATTGTCCATTCTCGACTCACGTGTGGATCAGTGTATAATCTGAACATGTCTTGTATAAATCTGGGACAAATCAGTGTTTTTGGATAAATCTGCTGGGACAGGAGACACAGGGCTCAAAACTGGGACTGTCCCGGGTAAACAGGGACGTCTGGTCACACTAACCTTGGCCCTACATAATTTGCAATCCGCCTTAGTCCTGCCATCCTCCATAATACTAAAATACTTCCAAACTGCTGATGGCATGATTGAGCATTATTTGCACATACGACAAGCCATGTCTCCTGACCCTTTGTCTCCCCGTAGACACTGAAGTTAGATAGAAGAACAAATGGCATCCTGAACGTGACCAGTGATGTTATGTACTGTTGTGTTTAGCATGGTATCGTCAAATGTTTAACAAGTATATTATGCGGCACGGTGGCTGAGTGGCTAGCACTCATGCCTCACAGCAATAAGGTTGCGGGTTCGATTCCCGGGTCGCCCGGACCTTTCTGTGTGGAGTTTGCATGTTCCTCCCCGTGTCTGGATGGGTTTCCTCCGGGTGCTCCGGTTTCCCCATCAACCCAAAACATGCAGTGTAGGTGTGAAAGTTGTGTGATTGAGTGTTGGTGGTGGTCGGAGGGTCCGTTGGCGCCGGTTGGCTTGGCAGCCGCGCTCCGTCAGTCTGCCCCAGGGCAGCTGTGGCTATAGCAGTAGTTTACCACCACCGGGTATGGAGTGAATGAAAAATGCTCTGAATAATCCTCTGTAAAGCGTCTTTGTGACATATGTCTGTGAAAAGCGCTATATAAATAAAAACACTTACTTACTAAGGAAGTACTGGGCCGATACCCGATACCGGTATCATATCGGTGCATCCCTACATCTGACCATACAAATATTTATTGCAATCGATTGGAGAAGCTAACAGAACTGTAGATAGGATATATTTTGCTTTTGAAATACCTTGACAAGACTTTGGTGTGAATCATTACTGCCATAAACCCAAGAATTAAAGTAAAAAACGTCTTTCTTTATGTTGTCTGCGCTGAAATGAATCATGGGATATGTAGTTCTGTATGTTTATTAACTGTTGCTACTATAAAACAATGCATTAAGTTAACTTAACTTAAGTTAACTTAAGTTAACTTTTGATTCAATATATTGTGAGACCTTAGATGATACAATATCACAACATTTTTGTTATTGTTACATCCTTAGTTTTATTCTGCTTAAATCTAGAAGGGTCTGGAATCGAGCCATGGAGCGTGGAAAAGCCTCTGTCCTAATTTGGGATGGTCCAAACACAACCAAACGCAGATGACGTCTCCACTTGAAAATTCTCGTGTTACTCAGAACAAAACTGATCGGAGATAAATAAGAGTTTGGTGCTTTGTCGTTGTTCAGCAGATGTTCTTCCTCTTCTTCCTTTTTTTTCCCCCACTTGTACTCATAAACCGCCATGCTTGTTTCTTTGATCAGTTAATCCGCCCAGCTCAAATCAGGAAGACAGGATATTGCTCCAGGCCCACTCGTCTTTGTAAAGTTTCGTCAAAGCTTGTAATTAAGTCAGCAAAACTTCACCTTGGCCTCTGAAAGTTGTGAAAAGCGCTTATAAACTCATTGGGGAAGTAATAAGGCAAATGACGAATAACTTCGGCCCACTGAAAAACATTTAAAATAAAAAATTTTCATGTATTTAAGACAGTAAAATTCAGGTTCAGCTTCGTAAACTGGTTTCATGACATTCCTAATGGTTCAAAGATAACATTTATTTCACTATATTGAAAAGTAACTAGTCTAAAATATAGAATAGTGTTCCAAATGTAAGTAAAACATTTGTTCTGAATGTCAGTAACTAATCCATTGTTATTTTGCTGCCTGTGTTCGGTAAGCAAACATTTAGCACATACGCTAATGCCAGTCAGCACAGCCATCTGTTCAGGTGGAGCCAGCCACAGAGAATTCATTCGTGTTTATGCAGATTAAAGGGGACAAATTGTGCTTAATCCTGTTTTAAACTTGTAGATAAGCCTTCGTCCAAAAAGTCCATTAGATGACGAAGCCTATATTTTCCACAACAGACAGGGATTGATCATCAAAATCAATGAATTCAACACTCCTCTGGGTTATTTTCTTGGACTTGCCGCCATTTCGAGGGAGCTTTTCTCTTCTTTGAAATGCCTGATCACGTGACTGAATCCAATACTGTCCGATACTCATAAAAGAGCCGGATCAGGAGCCAATACCAATCCTGAATATCGGATCGGGACATCGCTCCCCCGCGACCCAGCCGGATTAGGCGGGAGAAGATGGATGGATGGATGGACATCGCTAGTAGAAACCCTCCCGCCTCCTCCTTACGCTAGAAATCATGCTTGTTTACAGCCGGTGCACGTTCAGAATTGCTGAACGATCTGCTGTTGAAGTTTCCTGTCCAGAAGTAATTTAGTGACCAACACCTCAGTCTTTAGACCCTTCGTCTGCATCAGTTGCGCCATCGCTGGAAGGAATCTCCAAGAATCATAATAGTTTGGCTTCGCTCCTTTCCCCCTTTTCTTCTTCTTTCAGTGACCTCAAAAACAGACTTTCTTTTGAGGCCATCTAGTCGTGGATTCTTGTCTGCCATTGCAACAAACTTTGTGCTATACTACAATTCGAAAAAGCCGCTAAGAACCGCTGTGTTGGTTGAGTAAACAGCGTGAGAGGCATACGTAAACCACGTAATTCCAGCACGCCGGTGAGTTACACTACATAGGGAGTTTGATTGACAACCATAGACCGTATATATGAGTGGACATAGCTAACCCGTTAGCCACCACGTGCCAAACAGGAAAAAAGGGAGACAATGAGCCGGAAGAGCCTCCTGGAGCACTTCCGGCTCATTCTCTCCCTTTTTCCCACTGACTTACACAGAGATCTTATCGCTCCTCTCTCTGTAGGTCCTGCACTGAGTCTCATCATTTTGGTCCTAAAATGTTCGTATGAACCCGCGACACATGATCCTGAATTTTTCATTTCGTTGTTTTGTTCCTAAATCAAGATATGAACATAAATAATGGACCAATCAGACGCCTTCATTCCCCGAGGTTGCTGCAGACTAGCGTTAGCATCAGGTTTGATTGACAGCTAGTTGTTCTTCGTACATAACAGAACATATAACATAAATAAATGACTTAAACTTATTATTCACAAGAATCACCGAAATCCAGCGGTCCGTGCAGAATCATGCAGCGTATCGCATCACCGCTCCCTGGTGAGTCGGGCAGGCACATTTAACAACCTCAATCATGATCGGCTCTTGTGGTTGCTATGATACTCGTGGTCAGATTTCCAAACATGGAGCCTGAATCCAGATTCGCTCCTGTAACTGGCATCGGGAGGCCCATTTGAGCGACGCTGAATGCAGTCTACTTATATATACCCTCTATGTTGACAACCTAACAGCCAATCGATAATGTAGTAGCGTCGTTGTCTATTGGCTCATGTTTATCTGGCCAAACCACATCCACAGTCGATGGATTTTCATTCTTTTTTTTGATAATCATAATTACAAGGCTGTTGTGTCTCTATAATGCAATTTTGAACTTTCATTGACAATTTGAAACAAAAAAAATCTTCCATACAACCTTTAAGTCTGAACAATATATTGCAGTGTTGACTTTGGACTTTTATTTTTTATACATATGTGGGGGCAATACGGCAAAGAAGTCTTATTACAATTTCAATTTCTTCCTGTGCCATAAAGGTGCTGTACCCAATTTTTCAAAACATGAAAAACAGAACTAGTTAAATCCAGCTTGCAGAGGTCCAAAGTTACTCCTCAGTTATTTCCTCATGTTCTTAATGCATCACTAGCATTCTAATTATTCACCAGGATGAGTTTTTACAACTTTCTGAGACTTTAGCATGCTACTAGCTCACTTCCTGAATCCTGGTGGAAAAAACACAAACTAAAAATCACAAAACAACAATGTTACACTAGAACATATGTGTCAAACATGCGGCCCGGGGGCCACATCCGGCCCTCCAAGACCTTTAATCTGGCCCTCGGCTGATTTTTCTATTAAAATACTTAAAATTTTCAGATTTTTCTGTTAATTTTCTGCACTGTTTAGCATAGCAGCGTCTCCGGCGTTTCTGTACGTTGCGACTCCCACCAGAGCAGCACAAATGAAGACTTTCCTCTTTCCAAATGCTCTTAAAGGACGATCGTTTTGACTGTCGACCGTGACCCTCATCAGCAAAATGTCAAAAAATGAGATAAGCAGATGCTGAGTTCAGGATTTTCCAAGAAAAATAGTCTAATTCTTATTTGTTGACAGAGGTGAATGGGAAATCTGTGCTCAGTGTGTTTGGAACAAGTGGCGTTGCTCGAGGAATATAATCTTAAACACCACTACGAGACACGGAGAAAAATACAATAACTTGAAGAGAGAACTGAGTTTTCTGATCCGGCCCTTTTGGGATCAAAGTAGTTTGCATACGGCCCCCGGACCAAAATGAGTTTGACACCCCTGCACTAGAATATCACTTATATTTCCAAACTTTTATATCACAGCCTGCTTCAGAGCTGACTGAACTATACTGTAACTTATAACAAAAGCTGGAAATTCAGAGTTTACATTGAGGGTTCAACATCGGAACTGCTATTTCAATCAATTGTCCTAAATTCGGTTTCAAATGTCCTCTGCAGAGAACTCAATCTCCCTGTATCTCCATGGGGTCTCATTCTGAACAAATACAAAACCTGACAATCCAATAGATCCAAACAGCAATATGAGTTATATAACATACAGTTTAAACATTTACAAGATCTTGTTAAAAGGTGTTTGTACCTATCTAGCTCATTTTAAACAGTTTGTAGTGGTTCAAAGTTTACTATTCTAGTAAACTATTCATCCTGGGGTCCATGTTAGCATCTAATTTACAATAAAATGCTCCATACCCAATAAATTACAATGAATAAATAGTGGCTAAACATAATCATGTACAATCTCCAATATATTTCATTAACATTTTCCTAAAACTTGGTTCATGCTTACAGAGCTTTACAGAGCAGTAGTCTAAATGTGAAAGGACCAGAGACTGAATAACCATCTTAATATTAGAAAAGGGTCAAAAATATGCCCAGCGACTTATTTATTATTATTATTATATATTTGAGATGGACATACTCATTTTAGCAACAGTGTCTTTAATATGGGCGGTCGAGGATAAAGTGGAGTCAATTTTAACATCCACTAGTTTGGCCTCTTTCACTTGCTCAAACGTTATTCCTCATTTATCTTATACATTCAAGCATCCTAACTATTCACTAGAGACTTCCTGATCATCTCACAATAAAATGCTTTCTACTTTGATGCAGACACCCTTAAGAGCTGCTTATATAAATACCGGCTTGAGCGTACCCTAGCTTCAAAGTCCAAGCTCAAGCGTCCATTTCTCTCAGCAGGAACGTCCCCCTCTTCCTCCCTCTAGGCGCCCCCTTCTTTTGGGCGGCACACAGGTAACTGCCGTGTCCAGGAGAGGGGGGACGTTCTCGCCGCCCTTTAGTCGGCCATGTCACGCACTGTGATGATTTATTGAGGTAGAAAATCAGTATTCTATTTCATCATAAAATGAAATGTAAATGTAGCGAGACCAAATGTCAGGCCTTATTTATGTCATTTTACAGATCTTCCCAAAAAGGCCCACATTTTTTCAGTATGTAATATCGATATAATCCTCATTTGCCTGTAGAAGTTTACTATGAAATCATATTTTAAATAATTTTTCTTGTTCCCCATGTCCCATAGCATCTGTAACTGTTCATTTGGGAAGAAATTAGGGATGTCCTGATCCAATATTCAGTATCGGTATCGGCTCCTGATCCGACCCTTTTATGAGTATCGGACGGTATTGGATTCAGTCATGTGGTCGGACAGATCCAGTTTCACCTAGTTTTGCGGCATCAATGCACTTTACTGCAGCCGTAAATCAAAACACCACCATGTCGCTGTGTGGGACTTTTCACTACAACAAAACGAGTCAAAGAGCGACGCAATCACTGCAAATAAACAGTTTCTTGTGGAGAAACCAGAAGAGTTCACTTTAACACTGCCAATTTGATTCGACACTTACAAAAGGTAACGTTTTTCTTTACTTGAAATTTGTCTTTTAATAATGCTCGTTCTATTTTTATCTGACCTCTTGCACTAGCACTTTGTTCCTTCTGCCCCTTATCTTATGCCCATTTTTGCACTCTGCTCAAATGTTCACATGAGCTTGTGTCTGTTGATGTTGTGTGTGCCTATTATGCTGCTAAATGTGATGTGACTGCAAACTGAATTGCCCCTCAGGGATAAATAAAGTTTTCTGAATCTGAAAGAATCATCCAGATGAGTTTGAGATTTACAAATGCAAGATGTCTTGCGCTTGTAAATCTCAAACTCACCACAGCAGCAAACACTGGTGGAGGCATTGCAAAGAAGGTAAAGTAGGTCAGGCTTTTGTCGCCTAATGGACTTTTTGGAGCTAAGGTACAAACTTCCTCCATGACACCACATTACAGAGACAACGCTACCGGAGCTATATATATATTTTTTTTTAAAAGGGTATCAAA
This sequence comes from Odontamblyopus rebecca, assembly GCA_030686955.1. NCBI lineage: Eukaryota > Metazoa > Chordata > Actinopteri > Gobiiformes > Gobiidae > Odontamblyopus > Odontamblyopus rebecca. The sequence continues at coordinate 18,903,297 of CM060653.1, read as the reverse complement.
TCAGTATTGGAAAGAGCACTCCTTAAAAAAATTGGATTTGAAGCCAAAAAATCTTGATCGGGACATCTCTAGCAGGAATATTAATTATTTCCTTTACCTGCTTGCCATGAACATAAATTTATAAACAGTGCCACATAAGAAACTTAGAAGGCTACAGAAATCATTCAGAATCACTTTCAGGAAGGGCTTGAAATAGTTGTGACACAGGTCAGCGTACACCCACCAGTTACCTGTGTGGAGACAAGTGATGGCATTGCCTACCATCTGACCACATGTAGAACATGGGGGACTTTGCAGTTTGGGGACCTTCCAGACAGGGAGACTTTCCAGCTGATTCTCACTCATATACACCACCGTTCAAAAGTTTGGGGTCACTTAGAAATTTCCTTATTTTTTTTTTTTAAAGAAAATCACAGTTTTTTTCAATGAAGATAACTTTAAACTAATGAGAAATACACTCTATATATTGCTAATGTGGTAAATGACTATTCTAGCTGCAAATGTCTGGTTTTTGGTGCAATATCTACATAGGTGTATAGAGGCCCATTTCCAGCAACAGTCACTCCAGTGTTCTAATGGTACAATGTGTTTGCTCGTTGCATCAGAAGGCTTGTGCATGTTAACACAGATGAAAACAGTTCAGCTGGTTAGAGAAGCTATAAAACTGACCTTCTTTGAGCAGGTTGAGTATCTGGAGCATCACATTTGTGGGGTCGATTAAACACTCAAAATGGCCAGAAAAAGAGAACTTTCATGTGAAACTCAACAGTCTATTCTTGTTCTTAGAAATGAAGGCTATTCCATGCAAGAAATTGGCAAAAAACTGAAGATTTCCTACAACAGTGTGTACTACTCCCTTCAGAGAAGAGCACAAACAGGCTCTAACCAGAGTAGAAAGAGAAGTGGGAGGCCCCGCTGCACCACTGAGCAAGAAGATACATACATTAGAGTCTCTAGTTTGAGAAATGGACGCCTCACAGGTCCTCAACTGGAAGCTTCATTAAACAGTACCTGCAAAACGCCAGTGTCAACATCTACAGTGAAGAGGCAACTCCGAGATGCAGGCTTTAGGGCAGAGTGGCAAAGGACATGCCATATCTGAGACTGGCCAATAAAAGAAAAAGATTAATATGGGCAAGAGAACACAGACATTGGACAGAGGAAGGCTGGGAAGAAGTGTTATGGACAGACCCCACTGAGCTGTTGTGGGAGCAGCTTGACCGTCTGGTATGTAAAAAGTGCCCATCCAGACAATCCAACTTGTGGGAGAAGCTACAAGAAGCGTGGGGTGAAATTTCTCCAGATCCTTCAACAAATTAACAGCTAGAATGCCAAAGGTCTGCAAGGCTGTAACTGCTGCAAATGGAGGATTCTCTGATGAAACCAAATTTTAAAGGAAAAAATTATTATTTCAAATACAAATCATTATTTCTAACCTTGTCAATGTCTTGACTATAGTTTATTCATTTTGCAACTCATGGTGGTAAATAAAAGTGTGACTTTTCATGAAAAACACAAAATTGTCTGGGTGACCCCAAACTTTTGAACGCTAGTGTACAGTAATACAATACTGTAACTGGGGAAAAATTAAGTACAGAACCTTTAATAATTGAATAAACAACACGTTGTATGTCTAATGTGTGAAGCAGAAGTGCGACAAATGGAAAATGCCTGTAGGGAGGTCTAAGTTTATCGGTGTAAGCCTGTGAGCCTAGGAGTGTGGAGTCTACAAGCACACAGCTATTTTTACTCCTCATAAACAGTCCGCTGGCATTCTCTGGAGTCATGTTTCAAAGTTTAGTTTGGACCAGGCCCAGCAGTCCGGCCCACTGGAACAAAACATGTGTAAAACTATAACATAAGATCGCTAATGGTTCAGATCAGCTTTCTATGGAAATAGACGAGACGAGTCAAATCAGGTCGACTTACTGTAAGTCACATGGTCTCAAGAGGAAGTGGTGGGAAAAGTAAACAGAAGGAAGAGGGCTGGACCACATTCAGCTAATACCAGGGTCTCAAGGACAGGGGTGGGAATGAAAATAGTGCACTTTAGGGGAAAGAAATAGTACAAATAAAAGCTACTGTGTAAGATCTATGATTGACAAATGTTGAGTTTTATAGTTAAATTTAAAACAGCTTATTATTTTCTATTTATTTTGTATTTTTGTCGCTGTAACCCCACATATTCAGTTGGTTTACACTTCAGTTTTACATTGCATTGTATAACCATTTCCATTTAAAGGAACTGTATGTAGTCTGCACTCATAGGTTGTCCTTCCACAAAGTTTTTACTCTTGTTGCCTTATTGAATCGAGCAGCTCTCGTTAAACAACTTTAACAGCATTTCCTCCTCCTTCTTTTTCGTGCACTTTGGCCAAAATACACTGATATGCCTTTTTATTTGATTCCAGGAGCAAAATCTGCAATCTCACAGATCTGAATCATTGGCCAAAGTAGCAACGCAAGCACATTTCAGGCTGCACAATCAGTTGAATACAATACAATTAAAGACTGGGCCACAGGTGACTTTGTACCAAAAAAAATGGTCCTGAGGGCTATGAGTATATGGACAGGGCTCATGTGAAAGCTCAGAACCTCCAGAATTCACTCACTGAGCTGCAGAAGCTGCTCGAGCTCTGGGGCTTTGGTAGTGACCATTCAGATCAGAGAAGCATTTTAGGTTTAAACCAAGATTTCAGCACTGAAACTGGCAACTCAAACAAGAGACGCCTGAGAGGCTAATTCTGCTTTCGTCTTAAACCAAAACACCAAATTATAACAAATAAGTTGGCCATAATAATAATAATAATAATAATAATAATAATAATAATAAATTTTATTTATTAGGCACCTTTCTGGACACCCAAGGTCGCCTTACAACAACATAAACAAATTAAATATGATTAAAACATACAGTTAAAAGCCTACAGTTAAAGTGAGACAGTATTTTGTATTGTATTTAGTAGTGTATTGTATTTTATTAGTATGTCTGTGTCCAGTGTTTCTGTAATTAAGAATAAGTCAGCTTTACAATGGTTTGATGGTGTAGAGAGGTCATGTTTATGGGTGTGCAAAAATACTGAAATATCGATAGATCCTATTATTTAATTTGATGATACAGTATCAGTATACAGTATTTTTAGGTATATTTTACCAAATTATTTTACGTAAGAGCTACAATTGTGTTGACATTTTCACTGTTTTGTAAAATGGCTGTTTTGCACAAACTTAGTGGACTCCGCAGACTTTTAATATCACAGCCATGATTTAGCCTTCGTTTTTCACAGAATCGTATTGAATTGATTTGAAATATATCGTACTGACTCCTATTAAATCGAAAGTGCACTGTATCAAAAAACATCATATCATGGCCTATGTATTGAGTTATCTTGGTGAAATTTTAAATCAAAATCTTACCGTTCCTTTAAAGTCCATTGTATTGTATGGTAAACGTCAGATAAAGAAAAGCACAATCCAAGTCACCTCTCCTCAGATCTGTAACTTGACCTGTAACCGGACCTAATCTGACCTGTAACTGGTGTCTGGTGGTCTGGTGGTGTCACCTACTAACATCTCCATGGAGATACAGTAAATATGTTCAATCAGTGTCATTCTTTGGTGTATTCCAGGCAAAGAAATCTCCATGGAGAGAAGAAAGTGACGGACCCTCCACTACAAAAATCACATTTTTACATTAAACCATTCAGAAACAGAAGAGCAGCATTATATTTGAAGATGAGGCACAAGTTCTGATCAAACCAAACTTTGCAGCGTGTTTGATCGCATCAGCATCAGTGCACGAGCTGTTTTTATCAGCGCTTATACTGTGTGCAAATGAGCCATGCGCTTTTAAGTTTTGTTTCTGTAAACCATAAACAAATGTGCCAAAGCTGTATTATTATAAGTCTATAATGAGCGAAGCAGTGGAAATGTAGAGCAGTGGTTGAGAGGACCAATCACAGCCCTTATTGTCTGCGTCATTTTGAGGCCTAGTTATAAAGTTTGGGAGGTGCACGGCGGTCAGACACTGTGTGTAAACACGTTTTGATGCAGAACCATAAATCGGGCTTTACCGTCTCCTCCGTGAAAGTCTGACTTCGCCCTCAAGCGGGAACTTTCTCCTCTTCAGCACCTCATCCCCTCTCGACTCTCGGCGTTCAATAAAACGTCTCCAACTCAAACTTTACAGCTCAACATCACACACGAAGCGTCAGTCAGGTTTTTTTCTTCTTGCTCGCTGCGTGTCAATGGAAATCTCTGAGCGTAACGACATTTTAAGAGGAGAGAGAGCGCTGTGGTTTTAGGTCCTTATGCAGATTTTTTAATGACGGTATTGAAACTGATACCGTTGCTACTTTTTGATACTCCGGGATACCGTATTAACGCCAAATCCTCATTCCAGGCAAAGAAATAGCATCTCCAAGGAGAGAAGAAAGTGGTGGACCCTCCTCTAAAAAAGTGACAGTTTTTACATGTAATAAGCCCATAACTCGATCAAAAAGTCTCAAAAACACACATTAAAACAACAGTTCAGTTCAACATTTGGACTTCAAGGCTGCTTTTAAAACCCAGAGAGACCACGAGAATCTCCCTGAGCATGTATGTGGTTGTTTGGCTTCCTCTCTGTGCTATAAAAGACAATTAGCCCACATGCCCTCCCCTGTAATGCTCCTGGTTTAGCTTCCTTCCTCTCCAGCACCTAATAACATCTGTTGCCATTAGGGCTGCAGCTATCGATTATTACAGTAATCGATTATTCTGTCGATTATTTTTGTTTGAATAATCAAGTAATCGTTTGTTATTGTCGCATCTACTTTGCACATGTTAAGTACACACCACGTGCATTGATAGATACACGTGTTTTGGACATGAAAAACTTAATTATCGCTGGGCTAAGGTTGACTTACCTCGCGGTTTCTTTTCCACTTGATGTAATGTACGGGGCTTTCTGTTTACATGTTGTAGCATCAGTGTTGAGAAGGTGACTTTTAAAATGTAATCCCCTACAGATTACAGATTACATTCCCCAAAATGTAGTTTGTGACATAATCAATTAAATTACTTAACCCTGTAAAGCCCACACCATTAAATAATTGGCAGAAAATTCCAATTCTTTGAACTTGGAGCCTTTATTGGTCCCTCTAAACAAACAAACAAAAAAAATTCAAATATCATTTTCCATATATTATTATTTATGGCAATCTTGTATTGTCACTGGAGCACCCTCTAATCAGTGAATCACACCCACTGTTGGATTATTTGTGCACTGCATGTATCTGATTGTATACATCAGGTTTTTCAGGGAAAAAATGTCACACTGCTCATGTGGAGGGCTGAAAAACTCATGTATCAAATATGATATGTTTGGCGTTATAGGGTTAAAGTGAATATCCATCCATCCATCCATCTTCTTCCGCTTATCCAGGGCTGGGTCGCAGGGGCAGCAGTCTAAGCGGGGGCTCCCAAGCTTCCTCCTCCCCAGCCACTTCCTCCAGCTCCTCCGGACGGACCCCGAGGCGTTCCCAGGCCAGCCGAGAGACATAGTCCCTCCAGCGTGTCCTGGGTCTTCCCGGGGCCTCCTACCGGTGGGACATGCCCGGAACACCTCCCGAGGGAGGCGTCCAGGAGGCATCCGGACCAGATGCCCGAACCACCTCAGCTGGCTCCTCTCGACGTGGAGGAGCAGCGACTCTACTCCGAGCTCCTCCCGTGTGACCGAGCTCCTCACCCTATCTCTAAGGGAGCGCCCGGCCACTCTGCGGAGGAAACTCATTTCGGCCGCTTGTATCCGCGATCTCGTTCTTTCGGTCATTACCCAGAGCTCATGACCATAGGTGAGGGTAGGAACGTAGATTGACCGGTAAATCGAGAGCTTCGCCTTTCGGCTCAGCTCCTCTTCACCACAACGGTCCGATACAGCGACTGCATCACTGCCGTTAAAGTGAATAACGTAATCTGAATACTTTGGATTACTTGATATTGTCATGATTTTTAAAACTACATAAATGTAGCAACCAACTCCTGCAAATTCTTGTTTAGTTTTAGACCTGGATTAGTTCTGGTTTTAGATCTGTTTTAGTCCTGGTTTTAGATCTGGTTTAGACCTGCTTTAGACCTGGTTTAGTCCTGGTGTGAGTTCTGGCGCGGTCCACGGAGTGTACGCGACAAGACACAATCCACGCGCAGAGTGCGCCGCGTACGGGAGATGCGGAGCGCACGGCGTACCGAAAATGCGGAGTGCGCGGCAAACCGGACCGTACCGCGCACGAGGAGGTTATGCTCTTATTATACATCCATTATACATCCATGGGCGCCGCGCTGTTGTGTGTACAGTGAAGTGCAGTGGTCGTGCGGAAACTTTACCTCTACCACAAAAGGTTCCGGCCATCGCCGAGCGTATGAAAATAAAACGAAGCATCGAGGCAAAAAAATAATAATCGATGCATTTTTCTAATCGATTTCATCGATTAACTCGATGAATCGTTTCAGCCCTAGTTGCCATGGTGACGCGGAGGCCATACGAGGCCGACAGGGACGAGACGAGAGCCGCAGGATAATACATCTGCGCTGAAAAGGTCGTCTGGAGATTCTTCAAAGCTTTTTACTTTGAGAATGCTTCATACAGACAGAGGAAATCAAGTGGAAACAGGAGTATTATTGTGGACAATCCGTGCTTCAATGTTTTTAACAGTTTTGTACGGCATAATATTTTGCAAAAGTATTATTGCATCCAGGGTTATACTGTTGCCGACCCAACCCTGGATAAATGGAGGAAAATGGATGGGTTGGATTATTGCAATATCAAATAAAGCAAGAAACTGAATCTTTTTTTTCTAATCCTACAATAAATATAAAAAAAACCCTGCTAAAAGTTTTTAATTGGTTTCTCTTTTCCCCTCTCAAGACACTGACACGTATGTAAGATTTTGATTTTGTGTCAATAATTGAATTTGATTATTACAAATGTATTATTGCTGCTCCTGCGACCCAGCCCCGGACAGGTGGAGGAAAATGGATGGATTGGATTATTGCAATATTAAATACAGCAAGAAACTAAATCTTTTTTATAATCCTACAATAAATAAAAACAAAAACTGCTAAAAGTTTTTATTGATTTCTAAAGACACTGACTGAATGACATGATGGAAGTTGTTTATGTTATAATTTGGTGTTTTGGTTCACAAAACGATTATCCAATCAAAAAGCAGACTCAGCTACCATTCACTACCTAAAGCCCAGAATTCCCAAGGGATTCTGCAGGTTCTGAGCTTTCAGATGAGGAACTGTCTGTCCATAAACTGAGAATGAGATAAACTTGTATGTGTCCTCTATGTGTAGGTAAGACTCTGGCAACACAGTGCACCTTAATTACCCTATTTTCCGGACTATAAGCTGCTACTTTTTTCCCAGGCTTTGAACCATGCGGCTTTTACAAAGGTGTGGCTATTCTGTGGATTTTTCTTCCACCACTAGGGGCGCTCTAACCGGAATTTCAAAAACAAGAGAGACGGAAAATTAATGCAAAGAAGAATACGCTACTTTTTATTTAGAAGATATAACATGCACGACAAATTACTAACTGGTAATTATTTTCAAATCCTCGCCCCCTTCATCATGAAAAGTACACGAAGGAGTTTGTATGACGCAAGTTTTAAGTTGAAGGCATCGATCTTGCTCCAGGAAGGAAACCGCTGTAGAGCCCTGCACCCGTGGGACCCACGGGACCCAACACAAAACGGGCGTGCGGGGACACATTCTGAAAGCTTATTGCGGGCGGGAGCGCGACGCGGGAGTGGGACTGAAAATTCTGTCCCGCGCAGACCTCTATTGTGCTGCTGCACGTAAGCTTGGCGTCAAAGTGACTTGTGGTTTCACTGCACAGGAGAAATGAAGGTAATCAATTACCGGTTCTTTTCTGTTTTTGACCTTGTTTTAATCAGTTGCTGCCGTGTTAAAAGGCACTGTTCGGAAAGAATCTGTTCAGGGGAGCGGACGAGGACCAGGAAGAGAGAGCACATCACACTGGTGCTGAAGTCTCTGCACGGGTTTCCTGTGAGCTTCAGGATAGATTTTAAAGTTCTTTTATTGGTTTATAAAGTAGGGATGGCGAAAACAAAAAAAAATTATGACCCACCACTGAGCCTCGTTAACCGGTTAAAACCTATTCTAAATCTAATCGCTGTTTGAAATTACAACCATATGGACTCGAGCTGCGCTGCCGTCGGCTCCACACGTGACAGCGCTGAAGATAAAGGGGTTAGTCAAGTGTTAGAAGCTCATTTGAAACATCGCCGTGGCTCATTTCAGAAAATGACTGCTCCGAAGAGACGTCGCTTATAGACTGCGTAGCGCAAGTCTGACAACGCCCTACATGAAGCATTTATACATGAACACACACGTAAGGCTCAGTTTAACCCAGCAGTCATGACTTTAGGCCACAATATGCACAAAACCATGAGGATAAAATGCCAAAACATCCAACAATATACCAGTTAACATCCCTATTATAAAGCTCTTAATGGTCTTAGCCCTATTTATTTATCTGATCTGCTTTTATCATATGAGCCTCTCAAACTCTCAGGTCCTGAGGTTTCTTCTTTTAATTGTCCCAAAGAGTTTAAACTAAAACTCACGGTGAGGCGACGTTCAGTTTTTACGTCCCTTGTTTGTGGAACAGTCGACCTGAGGATCTGAGGTCTGCTGTGAATGTTCATATTTTTCTAAGTAAACTCAAAACATATCTTTTTAATTTAGCTTTTAAGTGATACTCATTTCATTTTAATTAAATTATTATTATTTTACTTTATTTCATTTTATTTATTTACTTTTTTACTTTAATCTTTAGGAGATTTATGTTTTATGATTCTGTCTAAACTGCTGTATATATGGAAGAAACACTGGGGTGGGGTTGCTGTTGTTTTTAATCATTGTCATTTGTCTGTTGCATGTGAAGCAGTCTGTGTTGTTCAAATGTAAGAAAAGTGCTATACAAATAAAGTTTCACTGACTGATTTAAAATGAAAAGTACATTTCATTTCGGTATCATTTGGCTGTTTCTCTGGGACTGATTGAACCAAAACTTTGTGTCTTTCTGAGCATATTTTCTGAAACAAGTCGCTGTGTAAATCTTAAATGCCCGTCTCAGATTCAACCATTTCTTCTCTAATTTACTGCCATAGTGAAGACGAGAAGATAAAACTGGGAATAGTTCCTTTTCCTATGCCACAAAGGTCAAGTGGCCACAGTGAGGGAGGGTCCTAATGCTCAGGAAACAGCCACACAGCACAAAGGACTGAAGGGAAATAAAAATCTTCTAAACACTTCTAACGGGTATTAACTACTAATACATAATTAAATCACCATGTTACCTTTTATTGTTTTAAAATAACGTATTATAACTTATTTTGCGTGCTGAGTGCCCCCTCCCTTTGCTCTCCGGCCTAAGTCAATCCCCCTTCAGAGCGTTATCACGACATATTCACATTGCATCAGGTTTATCAAGTTGAGTACAGTTTTCTATTATGTTTTTGCATGATGAATTGTCATGTGGGAACAAGGTGGGACATAACCTTTTGGGCTCAGCATTGCACAGAAAGGGAACAGAGAAACCTACCAACATGGATTTGTAAGTGTTGGTGGAGCTAAAACTGAGAAGTCCAAGGCACTCTAGAGCTTAAAAATTAAAAATGAGTGTAAAATCCATCAGTTATCCAGATAGAATCCAATTTGTCAACTGGACAAAATTTTATTTTGGGCGAATACGTTTTGCAGCTCATCCAAGCTGCTTCTTCACTTCTGGACAGATGCTGGAGGACACTTCCTGAAGGGAGGAGCTGGCTACTATAAAATTACTCTGAATCTAACACACCTACTTGTTTACAGTTTCTGTTGTTAGCTCGGTGTATTTAACTGCACTAATACTGTGTTTACACTGAAACGAATCACCGTATCAGCGTATTGGAAACAATTTGCGTCCACACACGTCGTGTCTGGATCACCAGAAACGCTACTCATATGACTAGGCTGGCGTCACCTCACCATGTGGGCCGTAAAAACAAGGAGAGGAGCACTGTATCTGAAATTACCGTAGTTCTATGGAAGTTGCAGCAGCTGATTTCGAGCCGAGGAGGATGGCAAGAGTAAAAACAGTCTTTTCATGGAAAGGCGCTGTTTCGCGTTTGTCTCTGGTTTGTTTGAACTTTTCCACAATAGCGTCGCATGCCCGATGTCACAAACCCAGCAAATCAGGAAGGCGCAAGTCACAGTGACGCAGACCAATAAGAACAACAGGTAGAGCTTCTACGTCAGCATATCAGCGCATTCATGTGTCCACACAGCGCTGGATCAGATCTGTACTCAGGTGAATTTGTGGGAGCTGCGTATCCAGATTGTTCGGTCTCTGGAGCCATTTTCCATCAGATTAGTGTGGACGAACACTGCATCCACAACGAAAACAACTCAAATACGTACTAGTGTGGACCCGGCCTAAATGTGGGGTCATATCAGGAGAATCATCCAGGCCCTAAAGAGGAGCTTTCACACCTCTGGACCTGACCTGGAGATCCCTGTTGTTTTCTTTGTTTTGATTTAGGTCTGAGGATCAAGTTGTAAATGGGAGACAGATCATGTCTGAAGCCTCTATTTCTGTTCAAGGAAAGATTGTCTTTCCTAACAAAAATAGCCTCTTTAACTCTGCTCTCAGACCGATTCTTTTCTCCGCCTAAATCAGAGGCAGTGTCCTCCAGTATTCTGACCAGAACAGAAGAAGCAGATTGGATGAGCTGCGAAATGTATCCAAAAAATCTTTTATTGTCATGGTAACAGACTGAAAGGAGTGCGAGAGGAGGTGATCGTCTACTAATACTAAAAGACTATTACAAAGGGAGACCGTCTGGATCCACACACTAGGTGCTACCTCTCCTCCTGAGTTCAATGAGGAGACAGACTTTACTCCGTTCTTATAAATTGTCGAGTCACGCCAAAAAACATGCTACAAAGTGTGAAAGTGGCATGTGCATGAGTGATGGTGGTGGTCGGAGGAAAAGATGGTGCCGATTGGATTGGCAGCCGCACTTCCGTCAGTCTGCTCCAGGGCAGCTGTGACTACAGTAGTAGCCACCACCGGGTATTATGATTAATGTATTTCTGTAAAGCACTTTGAATTACTTTGTGTACAAATCCTGCTCTACAAATAAACTTACATTGCCTTGAATGAAGAATGCTCTGTAAATAATGCTCTGTAAAGCGTCTTTACGCACATGTGTCTGTGAAAAAGCGCTATAGAAATAAATAAAACACTTAGTCCCTCATTCTCACTCACCACATTCTCACTCACCACCACTTACAGCTCCACGTTCACGTGGAGTTGTCTAATCTTTGTTCACATCTCAAGTGGCCTCATCATCGAAGAGAAGAGAGATGTGTGTCCTACATCCCTCCATAGAGCCCTGAAGAACTCACCTTATTTCCTGTTTACATCGTCTAACTGTAAGAAGGGTTTGAACAGTGCGCGGGAGAGATCGCTAAATCACTGAACCATGCATGGATCCGCTTTAAAGAGCTATTATAACTTTGGACAGTTGCTTTTGGACGTTAACCATTTTCCATGATGTTTAACAGAGCCAAGCTGAAACAGAATTCCCTAAATGCAAAGAGAGGACGTGAGCGGGCGTGTCCTGACCTGGTCCTTTGGCGCCGCCCCTCAGGATGCGTCCCAGGCGGAAGATGATGGCTCTCTCGTACTCTTTGACGATCTGCACACAAACAACAGGAGGACAGTGAAAACAGTGTGTGATTACATTAGACCAGCAGCTCTTGGGTAAATACAGGAGCAGCTGCGGCCCGAGGTTACAGGAATATTTCAGAGCAAAACAAGTCCGACTGAAGAAAAAAGACAGACTATAATGTATACACACAATTTTGACCAACCACTTTTGGTCAAATAATAATAACAACACAACCAATTGTTATTCTTAGGGCTGGGAAATTAGTGGATTTTTTTTCTAGATCAAGCTTCATTCCTGTCAGTGGTCAATGTTCAGGGTATTTTTCAAATGCTTTTACTGACAAAGTTCAGACTTTCTGTTTTAGATGCCACTGATTAAAGGTTTGTGTTGTGTATGTTTATAAAATAGACACTGAAAGCAACTTGCATTTTGGTGTAATAAATATATAACTACCTGGGACTGACATTAGACCCCACATTAACATTTAAGAAACACATTAAGTGCCTCACACAAACTGTTAATTTTAACTTGGTGAACTTTAAACAGGTAAGATCCTTTATGACTCTATATGTTTTTACACGCCATAATTCTGCCTCATATAGAGTTTTACATTACCACATGGTCACTTGCTGCTGGCACAACCAGTTAAATCACTTTTGTTGCTGTAAAAGCTGTAAAAATACTGGACAAAAAAACCACTCTGAGTTCACCACTGCACTATTTTCGACAAGTACAACTTGCTTAATTTTGATAATTTTGTTCATTTTACCGTATTTTTCGGACTATACGTTTTTTTCAGAGTTCAGGTGGGACTTATCCTCGGGTGCGACTTATATGTGACATTTTTTACACTGACAGTCCATAGACCAAATATATGAATCGTATAGATGAATCAAAAATGAAAAAATAAAATCATTATCCTTTTTTCATTTTGGTTTTAGAGACAAATAATAAAGAAAAGAGTTGTTTTTTTTCCTTTTCTTATTTTTGGTTCTGAAAAATGAAAAAACGAATGATACATGGATTGTTCTCTATCCGCTTGTTTTTATTATTATAACTTTTATACCTTGCATTTCAAGATGAAATGTTGGTTCTTCGTCTCTGATTTTATAAGATAAATTTCCCCAAAAAAGTGTGACTTATAGTCCGGGGTGCAACTTATACATGTTTTTTTCTTCTTCATTATGCATTTTTTGGCTGGTGCGACTTATACTCCAGAGCAATTTATAGTCCAAAAAATACAGTAAATATGGATGTTCTGTATATAAAGTTTTGCATGGACTTGCCCCCCTCCGTTACAGGAGTTTATTAAACCATAGACTGTCAGTGGGAACTAGGACCACAGCCCGGGGGAACTGTGAGCTCCACACAGACACACTACTTTTGGACTAAGTGTGACTCAGTCAGAGGCACTAAAAGCGCTTTGTGTTGCATTTTTGTATGAAAAGCGCTCTATAAATAAAGTTTGATTGATTGATTGAAAATCTGGAACAGTCTCCCACCATCTATAAGAGACACTTTAACACTAGCCACTTTCAAATCACACTTAAAACAGTGGCTAAACGAAAACCAGACTTGTGAACATTTTTATTGTATAATTGTCATTATTGTAATTTTTTTTGTTTTCCTGTTAAATCTGTGGTGTCACCTGCCTAGGGACTACAGATGGAAATGAACATTTTTGCTATAATCTGGCATATTTACATTGCAACGTTTTAGATGTTCATTAATGGGCACTGTCCCTATTAAATAAATAAATAAATAAATAAATGGAATGATTTGATTATTGTTTTTTCTTTTGCCACATGGCCCTAACCCGGCTCACACCAGATTGATGTGTGTGTCACTCTGAATAGAGTTCAACACGTGATCAATCTGGAACATTTCTCACTGAAAGTCATTGGAAAATGCAGAACTTCCTCATGATTATTTGAATCTGATTGGTCGAAGCATCACAACAGCAGAAAAATTTAACTTTTGTTACTTCCAGTTGAGAGAAAAGCACAAACATCTTCCCTGTCCACAACTACACAAAGCTTTTACCTTCTGCATGTTTTTCACAAACTAAAGAGTCTGTATTGACACTAAAATAGGCTGAAGTACGTCGGTCTGCCTCACCATGTTTGTTTTGTTGTTTGCTTGATCTTTGGCTTCCACACAAACCTCGCTGCTGCAGCGTAATTGGGCGGAGGCCAAGATATATCGTGAAAATCCATCTTGCTGTGTCAGGTTAACATGGCCTAGCTGCTGGTATTCTTTTCTTGGTAATGTTGTGCACAGAAGGAAAACTGGAAAACTGGACTCGTTGTTTCTTGGATTATGTAATTTTAGTAAGGCTGTAACTTCAGTTTGCAGTCTATACCAAAAATTACTATCAAAACTCAAAAACAGTAGCTTTCCTGAAGTAATATTTGTAATTAAGGAATAATAATTCATTCATTCATTTTTAACATTCTAGATTAAATCAATATCGCAGCAACTACTAAACATACTATTTTATTTATTTGAAGACATCGTAAACTAAGCAGTGACTATTTTATTTACTTTTAAACATCATAAACTAAGCAGTGAGCCGGTGTTAGTCCTGAGGTAAACAGAGGCCGCTGAAGGATCTGTTTTTACTCTCCATCTTGTCCTGAGTGCAGCCTGACAGGCGCCATGGTAACCAGATTATCAGGGGAGCACAGTGTCGACTGGGTCAGAGGAGAGAAGAGGGGAGGAGAGAGGAGGGGAGGAAGAGGTGACAGGAGGGGAGGAGAGGAAGGAAGGGAAAAAGTGAGGAGGGGAGGAGGTTGACAGAAGGTGAGGAGCAGAGGAGGCGGTAACAGGAGAGGAATAGAGGAGGAGTGGACGTGACAGGAGAGGAGGAGGAAAAGAGAAGGCAGGAGAGGAGGAGGTGACAGGAGGGGAAGAGAGGAGAGGAGGAGGAGGTGACAGGAGAGGAGAGGAAGTGAAGAGAAGGGGAGAGGAAGAGGTGACAGGAGAGGAGGAGGAGGTAACAGGAAGAGAGGAGGGGAGGAGGAGGTGACAGGAGAGGAGGAGAGGAAGTGAAGAGAAGGGGAGAGGAAGAGGTGACAGGAGAGGAGGAGGAGGTAACAGGAAGAGAGGAGGGGAGGAGGAGGTGACAGGAGAGGAGGGGAGGAAGTGAGGATGAGAGGAGGGGAGGAGGAGAGGGGGGAGGTGACAGGAAAGGAGGAGGAGGAGGAGAGGAAACGTGGAGGAGAGGAGGAGGTGACAGGAGGAGAAGAGGAGAGGAGGAGGCGAGGAAGAGGTGATAGGAGGGGAGGAGGTGACAGGAGAGGAGGAGAATAAGAGAGGAGGACAAGAAGTTAGGAGGAAAGGAGGTGACAGGAGAGGAGTGGAAGAGGTGACAGAAGGAAAGGAGGAGGTGACTGAAGGAAAGGAGGAGAGGAGGAAAGGAAGAGAGGAAAAGAGGAGTTGTCCGGAGGAGAGGAAAAGGGGAAGAGGAGGAGACAGGAGAGGAGGAGGGGAGGAGGAAGAGACAGGAGGGGAGGAGGAGGTGACAGGAGGAGAGGAAAAGAGGAGGAGAGGCTCACCTTGATGCACATCCAGATGGAGATGGGCAGAGTGACCAGTGTGAGCAGCATCGAGAACAGCACCAAAATCCAGCCGCAAAGTCCGATGTCCGAGTCCGGGTTCTCCAGGGCTGAAGGGAGAACGGGACACAGTCAGGATTTGCACATAAATATTCAATCTTTCTTTTGTTTTTTATTATTAATTAGCTGAAATTGTTGCCATGGTAATCCACTTATTATAATCAATAAACACACTATACGAATAATATTTAGTTTTTTGCTTTAAATTCCCCCTTTTTTGGTTGTTTTTAAGAAATGATTTTAGTGTGGTGGTGTCAATATTTTCTGTCTTTTAAGTTAAGTGACTGTACTTTGAGGTAAATTAAACTTATAAAAACTGAAATATTCTTGTATAAATGTAGCTTGCCGTGAGTGAGGTCGATCGTACTTGCATTTATGATTATCTGCCTGCTATGTAGACGTGTTTGAACAGGTTACACACTAAAGATTATGTAAAATATTAATATTGTCTTTTGAATTTCATCTGTCCTGCTAAGTTATTATGTCTGTATGTGTAATTTGAGAACCAGATTTCACTGTGCAGTCGTGCGATGACAATAAAGCCATTCACACTCTGTTAATTTATCAGCTAAACACATTATTATGATGAATTGTAAGGAAGTTAAAAACATAAGTGCTTTGACACAGACAATTGGTACAAAGACTTTTTGGATTTAATTTCTATGGAGAAGCTGCTGAGCTGTTGGGACACAAAAAACAAAAACCCTGTTGGTCTGTGGACTTTGGAAAACAACATTTGGACAAAGCACAGTAAAACAGAATAATATACTGTTATCTAAAAAGTTAAGTGTCAAAATAACGTATGTGTATGTATTAGGGATGTAACAATAAGCGAAATATGGTATCATATCATCAAAGGTCTCACAATAATATCGTGGAGCATCACGCATTACAATACATTGAATGACAAGTCTCTTTGCTTAAATGAACAGTTCTGATGCAGAAATAGCTAAAAAAAACAAAAAACAGAGGGAACTGCATAGACCATGATCCTTTGCTCCATTTCAGTGCTGACGACATGATGAAATAACTGTTCTAAGCACTTTGAAATCTTCTTTCTTTGGATTAAGTCTTTTGAAGGCATTTTAGAGGAAAAAGTGGCATATTCCTCCACAAAATATTGCAATAAATATGGTACGGTGAGATGTTTATGGTGAAAATATCGTACAGAGAGATTTGGATTTCGTTCCGTTCCTAATCCCAATAAATGTTGTACCAAATGACTGGTCAAAGCATTTTAGAATGTCAGTTTTGTTATTATGTAGAATATCGTAATATCGAGAGCTTTCCTACGATATCGCAATAAATATCGTATTGTGAGGTTCATACCGTGATATCATATCGTGAGACTTGGATATCGTTACACCCCTATCCACCAATGCAAAGAAAAACTCCCCACGATAAATACTGAAGCCAAAGATGGTTGTTCTCTCTAATACTGAAGCTAAATCTACATATCACTTCACTTTATTATACTAGGAAAGTCATAAAGGGCTGGATGATTTCCTCTCTATGTCCTCCGTCTTTAGAAAACTTTTACTTTTAGAGCGTCGATGGCTGAACCGCACCATCTCGTCAGCGCCTTAACTTCAACTAGGCCTGTCGCGATTCTGCCATTTATTTATTTATTTATTGCATTGTTTGTGTTCTTTTTTCACAATATTGCACACGTAAAATCATCTATTTATCATGTCAGGCCTAGACAGAGAAGTTAAGGCGCTGGCGACGGTGCGGTTCAGCCATCGACGCTCTAAAAGTAAAAGTTTTCTAAAGACGGAGGAGAAAGAGAGGAAATCGTCTAGGCCTTTATGACTTTCCTGGTGTAATGAAGTGAAATGATTGCATGTGAAAAGGTCTGAAGCATCAGAGGTGTTGGGGCTGCTTTGGGATTTCATGTGATGCTTCATAGACAAGACATCAAATCTGCTCTCCACTCTTGATGTCTTTAACTTAACCTCCTCGCACGTTTTAGCTCTTGGTTCGTATGGCACAGAGACCCTAAAGTAGCACGGGGACCTTAATCTTAAACTTATCGGCTGTTTTATATTAGCTAACGTTCTTTTAGCTCCTCTGACTGCCAGACATTACAAAGAGGATAATGTGGCGGTTTGTTTTGAAGTAAAAGTTGTGCAAATTAAAAGCTTACTTAGTCCCAGCTATGCTACTTTTACTCAACTTTGTATGCATCTGGGACAGCCCCGCGGGAGGTAAACTTCTATCTTGGACAGAAAACTGAAAAGATTTGAGGTTAGGTCACAACAGAAACAACGCTGCTCTAGTGCTCTAGTTTCCAACGTGTGGTTTTCTTTCAAAGTGGGTGTACCTGATTTTGAACCCTGAAGCACACAGAGGAACATGGCTCAGTTAGACAAACAGACCGATATTTGCACTTAAATCTTTAGCAGATGCAGATATTTTTATATTTGTAAGCAACCAACATCCATTAAATTTTATTTAAACACTTTACTATGAAGAAGACACTGTAGCTATGCCGTGTTCTCCTCATTTTAGCTGTCAAAAGCGTTTTGGTTTTTTTTCTGTTGGAGACGGTCCAAATGGCTCTTGGAGTATTTAAGGTTGCCGACCCCTGACTAGGCTAACTTCAAAATGAGACATGTTCCTCTATCAAGTTTCAACATCTGTGCCAAGTTCTTCTTTCTTCTTCTTCTTATTTTTTTGAGGGAAAGAATACCCAGCACATTAATAATGAAATACACATAACAAAATATAAGACTAACACATAAAAAAACAAACAAAACAAAACACAAGAACAACAGAACAATAAATAAATAAAAAGAAGGGGGGTTTGCGGTGTTTGTATGTGTGTATTTACATTTTAGGGCTATTAAATCAAATTTGCATTTACATATTTTCTGTTCTCTTATATTGTTTGTTTTCTGTTTATTAATTTTTTTTATTTGGCAACCCCAAAATGCACTTACATATACAGTAAATTATACAAGCATATACATATACACACTAGGGGTGTAACGGTCCAAGTCTCACAAAATCATCACAGTACAATATTTATTGCAATATTGTGGGAAAACTCACGATATTATGATATTCTACATAATAACAAAACGCTAAAACACTTTGACCAGTCATTTGGTACATTTATTGTCATTAGGGATGTAATGATATTCAAATCTCTCTGTACGATATTTTCACCATATACATCTCACCGTACCATATTTATTGCAGTATTTCCTGAAGGAATCAGCTCCTTTTTCCTCTAAAAATGCCTTCACAAGACTTAATCCAAAGAATAAAGATTTCAAAGTGCTTAGAACAGTTATTTCTTCATGTAGTCTGCACTGAAACGGAGCAAAGGATCATGGTCTATGTATTTCGTTTTTTTTTAAGCTATTTTTTCATCAGAATTATTCATTTAAGCAAAGAGACTTGTGATTCAATATATTGTGATGGTCCACAATATTATTGTGAGACCTTTGACGATACGATACCATGATATTTCGGTTACTATTACATCCCTACTAGTGGTTTGGTTATTTTTCTGTACTACGAAAAGAGCTATAACGGGTTGAATACTAACTTCTAGAACTCATTATGCAGACTAAGTACTTATTTATGTATTAAATTCTGCTATTTATGTGCTGCAGTTTGTGTTTTTTAACAATATTACACATTTAAAGTAGTTTTTGGGGATAATTCAACTTTAGTGTTATCATGTCAGTGCCATAAATCAGTTTCAATATTACCGTTTATCTGCTATAGTTTCTTCAGCCGTATATTGTACTTCAAAACGTGTTATCGTGACGGGCCTATTGTCAGCCTACTACTATTCTGGCCTGTTCATTTGAATGTCTCCCTTGACCCACTCGGTAGCTAACCATTAAATTAAGTCAGTTCAACACTCATTCACAACTCAGACCAGGACAATTCTGGTAAACTGACAAGTATGTATGGCTGCTGTGTTTTGTGGGGAACACTAACTTTCTGCAAACTTCTCTGATCTGGCCAAGATTTTAAAACTTATATCAGGTTATTCATTTTGTTTTCAGATTTATTATCGACGTAATAGTTCTATGACTGCTTCATTCTAGTCTAGAGGTCGTTTATTTTAAGATAAATCAAGTAAAAAGATCTTGCTGTATGGACAGATCATTTCACTACTTTTAAGTCATTTTCAGATAGATTTAAGTGTTTATATCTTAAATTTTGGATAGGGATGTCCCAATCACGGTTTGTTTTTTTTTTACCCCCGAGTCCGAGTCATTTGATTTTGATTGTCTGCCGATACCAAGTCCTGATCCGATACTTCTACAAAACATTATGAAAAGAAGAGCAAAGAATAAGATCCAGGATGTCCCTCATTTTTATTTTATTTTCACCAATGGCTCTGATATTATTCACAAGTAACAATCTGAAATGGTTTCAAAAAAGTGTTTATTTTAAAAGTGTAACTTTTCACACCAGAGTAAAGGAACAAGGGTTGAGCATGTTAGTACTGGTTTTAGACTTGTTTTAAACCTGTTTTAGTTCTGGTTTAGTCACAGGTTTTAGACCTGATATTAGTTCTGGTTTGGTTTAGTTTTGGTTTAGTCCTGGTCTTAGTGCTGGCATCACAAGGTGAAACAGAGAGACAAACACAACCTAAATATGCAGAGTTTGTGTGTTTAACAGCATTAATATTTAACATTATATCAGTTTATATGTTCACCAAATATATGAAATAGATATTTGGAAAACAATATCCCATCCAGCTGATTTTTCAGTATTGGCTCTATTCGATATTCAATACCAATATCAGTACTGTATAAAAACAAGATGCGGGATTACATGTTCAGGAAATACTTGCATATTTAGACTGTTTTATTCACATGACTAGTATTCGATCATGTTTTTACAAGTCCTCTTCAGTGTATCAGTAGATGCAACCAACTTCGACCTAGCACCATTTAGGTTCAGGAGCAGGACCACACCTCAATTTCCCAGAAGCCTATTTGTAGCAGCCTATCCCGGCAACCCAGTTTGTCACAAATAATTCGACCCCACCCTCCCAACCCCGATCTGTTCGCTTCCAGACATAAGACGCCTACGAGGGGGGGTCCTGTTCCTGCTGGGCCATGTGAAGATTGAGACTGAACCCCCACCCTGAGTCTCAACATGCTAGTGAACATTAGTGACAGCAAATACGAGTGTCGGTTCACCACTGATCAGACGGCAGCAGAAAGAAGTTCATATGGCTGTACTCCTTTGTGGTTTAGTTGGTTAAGCAGTTGATGGAGTGAGTAATTTTATTTAGATGATAAGGATTTAAATGAGACAGCAGCAGAAAGGAGAAGTTAGTGAGTGGGTTGAAGATTTGGTATTTTTTGTTATTTATATGTAAGAAGACAGAACAAACAAAGAAACACACTGATTCCTAGTACGTTTTCGGCATAAATAGTTATTTATGCATGAACTCCCCCTCCAGGTGTAGTCTTGTGAGTGCAGTTTGGGTCAGATAAACAGTAGAGCTTTTTGCCACGGCCCCTTTTTAATCAGTCAATCGATTATCCGGTCTTTAGTCCACTTAACATATCAAAGACAACACTCATGCTGCTCAGAGACATTTTACATAACATTTCTTTACAGCACCCATCTCAACAAGCAAATATGGAGAAATAAGAATGATTGTCAACTAATGAATGATTTTATATTTGTTTGTTTTTCCCCTTTTCTTAACTGGAAACTGAGACCAAGTAACTGGGAATATTATACGGAACAGGAAATAGATCACATGACTGCAGTCTATTCTAAAAGCTCTCGGATAAACCTGCTAATGCACAGTTTGTATGTCTGTGTGCCAGCAAATGACATCCAGCTTTAGCCCATTAGACAACCAGAGAAAGATTTCACTCAGTGCATTTGAAAGCAGAAGAAAACAGAGAAGTCAACACAACAGAAGTTGGATTCAAAATGCAAATGAAATCCGTATGAAGCCACTCACAACTCATTTCCATGCAGCAGGTAAAACTGAATACCCACCACATGCTAACGTTGTTGATTATAATTGTTTAAAAATGATTAGAAATGAAAATTGGCATGCACACAAGACAGGTTTTGGTTCATACCTTCAGTGTCATGGCCATGCTTTTGACCTACAGATGAAAGTTACATGTGAAACACAATTGGACATTCACAAAGATCGATCAATTATGGAGTTAGTACATTAACTACATAATTACTAGATTATACCAGTGTCTAGGTTCAAATGGCTGAATTCTTGTAGTTTCAAACTGAGCTGGAGGCAGACTGTATAAAGAAGTGGACTAAGTGAGTTTGACGTCACCCATGAAATAAATCAAGGCGAGAAAATACTGTGTTGGTGCGAATTTGGACCCATGAATTTGGAGCCATGAGTAATATAACAATCAATCAAGAGCAAGAGTGTTGAAGGTAGCGCCCCCTTCCCCCCATCTTGATTTATGGACAAAATGGCAAAATAAAAACACCTAAATCATGAAGGTCCGTGTACCATTCGTTCTTTTGAATTTCAATTAAGAACAAAAAAACAATAAAATGGGAAAACAGTTTATTTTATTATTCCAAATTAGTGTCAAACAAAAAAACAGGTTTCGACCTCTATGTCCAATATTTAATTTATAGGTTAATTTCAAATAACACCAATCAAAAAACAGTCTTGGTGCCTATTTTAATTTTGATATTTTATTCTCTCTGGGTTATTTGCCCCGGAGGTAAACGAAAGCGCAAGTAAACGCGCCGCTATAAAAGAAAAGGACATCATCACCTGCACTGTAATTTTTGTGTTATATTTTAGTTTATTGTTTTGTACTTTATTTTATTCTATTTTATTTATTACATGTTTAGTGTTTGTACCGCAGCAGCAATAAAACCTTTCTGATCCCGATTCTGGTCTGTGCACAAAATGAGCCCATTCCAGCTCTTTCAAACTCTGCATCGGTAACCAATCCTTTGCGTCTTACGGTGTGTTTTTCACAAAATCTTCAATTTCTGACTACATCTTAATTACATTTTGCTTCAGTGTGGCTGAAATTTTCGCATTTGTCTTTCCTGCTCCAAAAAATCTTTGATGTATGTAGCCTATAACTAGAGTTGTCCCAATTTTTTTTAAGGAGTGCTCTTTCTGATACCGATCCGATACCTTTTTGTGTAGTGTCGTGAAGGAAGTTTGTATCTTGGCTCCAAAAAGTCCATTAGATAATGAAGGTAATGAATTCGACCATCCTCTGTGTTATTTTCTTGGACTTGTCGCCATTTCGATGTAGCTTTTCTCTTCTTTGAAATGCCTCCCCCAGTGTTTGCTGCTGTGGCTTTGCCGTCTTGCGCTTGTAAATCTCAAACCCTGCAGGATGATTCTTTTGTAAGTGACGAATCAAACTGGTAGTGTTAAAGTGGCTCTGTTGGTTCCTCCATGAGAAACTGTTTATTTGCAGTGATTGCATCACTGTTTGACTCTCAATGCCACAAAAACATGTGAAAATGGATCAGTCCGATCCTGAATCTGACTGAATCCAATACTTTCCGAAACTTATATAAGAGCCAATACCGATACTGAATATTGGGACATCCCTACCTATAACATCCACTGATCTAAACTGATGCATCCAAAGACTTAAAAATACACACTAAACAGCAGAACGGCATAACCTCCAGGACATATAAAATATCAGAATCTAAAATATCAGAATAAAATATCAAAATTAAAATAGGCACGATGACTGTTTTGATTGGTGTGAAATTCAAATTGGAAATAGAGGTCGAAATCTGTTTTTTTTTTTGTTTGTTTGACACTAAAACGGAATAATTAAATAGCAAACTATTGTCCCATTTTATTGTTTTTTGTTCTTAATAGAAATTCAAAAGAATGAATGGTGCATGGACCCATGTAGAGCAGGTTAATACGAATATTTTTAGACCAAAGTGGTGATATGATCAATAGAAAGTGAATTGGAGCCGAATTGAGCCCCCCTAGTTATGATTACTACTGTTTGACTGTCAGATTGTAGATTTGTTGTCCTGGTTTATGCTTCATATCTGTCATGACTGGGCCTATTAACAGAGAACAAAACTGACACAAGTTTAATGTCTGTTAGAAGTGATGTTTTTTTCACAATGGCCTTTAAGATTTGTGCTTGAGATGAAAATTTCAGATTTGTGGAACCAATCCCAAACAAATAATGAAAAAGCTCATCTTCTACATTGGATATTTCTTTCAAAAGCAGTGAATCTCCCGTAGAGTTATACAGGACATGACCAAAGTCTAAAACGTAAACGCAACCTGCCAGTAACGTCTTATTTCTGTCTTACATCTAGTTTAGTCTTCGTCTTAACTGGTTTAGACCTAGTTAAGCCTTTCTAAGTCATGATTTATGTGTTCACACTTGATCCCAGTGTAGTCCTGATGTAGACGTGATTCGGTCCTGTTCTAGTCCAGGTTTAGTTCTCACTTTATTCTCAATTTGTACGTGGAGAGTGTGCAAATGTAGCACAGCCTTTAGAGCAGGTTTAGTTTATTTGAGGCGATATTGGAAAGTCAAATATTTCATTCTTTAGAGAGAAAAATGAATTGAACACTTCTAAGAAGACTCTTTATAGGTTGTTTCCAGATTGTAGAATGTGACGATGGACCGACGGGTTTTCCTTTTTGATACTTTGCAGAGGCATCATGCTGGGGTGTTCTACATGTATCTCTACTGGCAGAATGTTCAACAATTACCATGGTGATGCAATGCTCAAAAAAACTGCCAAAATGTTTTAATATGGTCTGAAAACTCAAGAAAAAAACACTAAAATGGATTTAAACAACAAATTTTCAGGAGCCTGTGATCACACTTATGTCACAAACCAGGAAGACGTTTGGAAACATGCGGTGACGACTTCCGGCGTAGTTCCCGACGCTGGGCTCATTGACCTGATCAAACGCACTGAAGTAAATGTTGGTAAAATGAAGACTGCAGACGTATGTGGTGTTTGGAATCATCTGAAATTTGGTGCTCTCGTCTCTTCTAATCACATGTACCCAGTGCACTCAAAGTTGTGTGTCAGTGGGGAAATGATGAAAATTTGGCTCTGTCTCTTTTATGAGTATCAGACAGTATTGGATTCAGTCACATGATTGGACCGATCCAGTTTCACATGTTTTTGCAGCATTGACGAGCTTTGCGGCAGCCGTAAATTAAAACGCCGCCATGTCGCTGTGTGGGACTTTTCACTACAACAAAACGAGAGTCAAACAGCGACGCAATCGCTGAAAACAGTTTCTTGAGGAGGAACTTTAACACAAGCAATTTGATTCGTCACTTACAAAAGAATTATCTGGACAAGTTTCGGATTTACAAGCACAAGACGGCAAAACCACAGCTGCAAACACTGGTGGAGGCATTTCAAAGAAGAGAAAAGCTGACTCAAAATGGCGACAAGTGTAATAAAACACTTAAGTAATCCTTTAGATCCGTGTATGGTTCCTTTCATTTCTTAGGGTTGAATTAAAAAAAGGTATTGTATCGGTATTGGAAAGAACACTCCATAAAAAATCGAATCAGAAGCCAAAAAATCCTGATCGGGACATGTCTAGTTGTAATTGTTGATGAGCCGAACATAACCGAACACTACAATGACATGTAGATGAAGAAAACTAAGACATTTTCTCATTTTTCCTAGAGTTTGTCAGACTTACTACCACAAACAGAGCCTGCCAGAAGTCGTCATCGCATCTTTACAAACGTCTTCCTGGTTTGTGACATGAGCGTGAATAGAGCCTATTAGTTTTATTTTCAACAAAGATGTGAGAGTTCGCTTGTAACAGTAATTACGTGTCAGAGATTGGTTTGCTGGTTAGACTGTGCTAAAATAAAACTCTGATTAAAGTTCAATTTGAGTAATAGAGCTACTAACAGAGGGGCTGTCAGAAAGTTTCCACAGCCCCAGGAAACGTTGTCAAATATCAAGTGTTCATATTCACAAATGTGAAAGAAAGAACCTGATTTCTGTCACTGACTAAATCTTACTGTATTACAACAAACACCTGCATTTAATAATATTCATTTTAACTGCCCCCATCTGTATTAAATTGGATTGTGACTTGATCTGAATCGCAGCGTTCAAAGCATTTCAGTTTTTTTTATTACCTCTTTGTTTTCCTACATGGGGCGTGTCCTATCTATTTATCAAAAATCTCACGTTATGGGTTGACAATTTAACTTTCAGTTTTATGGGGTTTTTTTGGCAATGAATGTACAGTAATCACAATTCACATGAGCTTAATTTAGGGTGATCAGATTTCCACAATTCTAAACTGGGACACACCGGAATTTGGATGGTTGCTATAAATAAAATTGTAAAAAGATTGTGCATTCTCCTGTCAGTCAAAACCTGAGAAGGTTCTTTCGCTGCATTTTTTTTGCTTTATGGTCATTTGCAAACACGGTTTTCTGTGTTTTGGCAAAACAAATTACAATTTATGCTCCTCTTTACTGTTGGCAGGGATCAGATTAGTCAAATATTGTGACAGTCCTCATTTAGACCTGATGTTGTCCTGGTTTAGCCTTAGTTTAGTCCTGGTTTAGATCAAATTTGACAAAAATGGGGACATTTCTTGTATAAAACTAGGACAAATCACTGGTTTTGCATAAATGTGCTGGGGCAGGGGACACAGGGCTCAAAACTAGGACTATCCCGAGTAAACAGACATGACCTTATCTTACATTATTTCACATTTCCCCTAAAATGCCCTGTGCATGCATGATAACATTGCAATTCACTTTTTATTTTAAATTTAACTTAGATTAGAAGTATCCTTAGCATATGGTCCTATCCCTTCGTGCAACGTGTCTAATAAAGTATTTGCATAGTTGATCATTTAGGAGGGTTTGCCTTGTGATCAGAACAGCATTGTTGACATTAGTCCAGAGCTGCACGCTACACCATCGTCACCCATAAAAGCTAATGTTTTACACCAAATTTAGATCATCTGCAACGCGTATTATGAGAAAAATCTTTTTAACAATTTTAACAATTTAATGGCTAATTTGGCACAATGCACTGACTGTGGAGCCCAAAGCCTGCCTGCTCTTATTATACGTTAGTAATTAGCTCGTTATTATGGCAGAGAAAAAACTGCGCGTTGTGGGAAATACCTGAAGTTCGCTCTCGTCTCTTGGTTTCCCTCATGGCCAGGTCTTCACGGTCGTTCTCCATGACGGTGCGGAGGGTTTGGAGCGGTAAATGGAGGAGCAGATCCCGTTAAAGGTGCGTGTTTACCGTGTTTACTGACCGACTGCCCCAGAAAACCTCGCGCAAATCCACAGGAGGAGGAGGAGGGCGGGAACAGCGAGACTATTCGCCCTGCGCGCAGTCTGCCAGGCGCCGTTACGGGAGAGCGGGGCACAGCGGGATTCTTTGCCCTGCGCGCTGTCTGCCAGGCGCCCTGATGCAACTAACGGACGCGGATGCACCGTATAATCGCGCTCTACTTTCTACCTCCGTGAAGTTGGCCCGCCCCATCAAACTCAAACCTACACAAAAACTATGTCAATTGTTTGTGCTTCGTTTGTGCTGCAAAAAGTTTCGTTTGTGCTGCTTTAGTTTTTGAGACATTAACGATTCTTTTATAGGTCAAATTGTGGTCAGCCCCCAGGAAGCTTCAAAATGCACTAAAACGCCCAAAATGGTGCCAATCATTTGTGCTTCAGTTTTACTTTCGCTGATGATGTTATCCAGCCTCTCAAAATGTGAAATAGTCTCAAAACAGGCAGAAAATTATACAGCACGTTTGTAAATTTTTCATATGTGCATATGTGCATATGTGTTTTCATATGTGCAAGTATATTTCAAAAAGTATTAATTATTATTTTTGCGGAAATTAGATGACGTCATTTCCGTTCAGCTGACGGCGGCAAACTCTGTAAAACTAGTGGCAATAAACGATTTCAGGCTGTGGAAAAGTCTGTATTACTATATAAAATATGAATCAAAAGCAATTTACTAACTATACTTACTAAAAATAAAATTACTAAAGGAAATATGCTTTTCCGCAGCCTGAGATCGTTTACCTTCACTAGTTTTGTGGAGTTTTGCTAAAGTCACTGCCGTCAGCTGAGCAGAAATGAGCATATAATTATAATTAAATTATAATTAATATTTTTTTAAATAAACTCGCACAAACTAAAATTTTCGAATGTCATTCGGGCTTGAGAAATGTAGTAGGATGGTGACAAAGAGAGGGAAGGTAGTCCACACAGAGGGGGTCTCACTCCCAGAGGGAACAATAACAGGCACTGAGGACAGCTACAAGTACCTTGGTATCCCACAGGCAAATGGCAACCTTGACGAGGCAACAAGGAAAGCGGCGAGAGCCAAATACCTGCAAAGAGTACGGCAGGTCCTAAGAAGCCAGCTCAATGGCAAGAACAAGGCGCAGGCAATAAACAGCTACGCCCTGCCAGTGATCAGATACCCAGCAGGAATCATGCACTGGCCAAAGGAGGAGATACACGGATGTTAAGACACGAAAGCTCCTGACCATGCATGGAGGGTTCCATCCCAAGTCCAGCACCCTGAGACTGTACACGAGCCAGAAGGAAGGAGGCCGAGGAGTAGTGAGTGTGGGAACCACTGTCCAGGATGAAACATCCAAGCTCCATAAGTACATCAGTGACAAGGCCCAGACTGATGACATGCTCAGAGAATGTCTCAGACAGTGGAGCGCAGAGGAAGAGGTGCTGGAGGGACCATCATGGCAGGACAAAACCCTACACGGGGCGTACCACTGGAACATAACTGAAGTGGCTGATATCAAGAAATCCTACCAATGGCTGGAGAGGGCTGGTCTGAAGGACAGCACGGACATCCTGGCTGCACAGGAGCAGGCCTTGAGCACCCGAGCAATAGAGGCCCAGATCTACCACACCAGACAAGACCCAAGGTGTAGGCTGTGCAAAGAAGTGCCTGAGACAGTCCAGCACATAACTGCAGGGTGTAAGATGCTGGCAGGGAAAGCGTACATGGAGCGACATAACCAAGTAGCGGGCATAGTGTACAGAAACATCTGTGCAGAGTACGGGCTGGAAACCAAGGATCAACGTGGGCAACGCCTCCAAAGGTTGTGGAGAATGAGTGGGCCAAGATCCTGTGGGACTTCCAAATACAGACTGACAGAATGGTGATGGTGAACCAACCAGACATCGTGGTTCTGGATAAGCGATAGAACAAAGCCATGGTGGTGGACATTGCAATACCAAGCGATGGCAATGTCAGGAAAAAGGAACACGAGAAACTAGAGAAATACCAGGGGCTCAAAGAAGAGCTGGAGAGAGCCTGGAAGGTGAAAGCATCGGTGGTGCCTGTGGTGATCGGAGCACTCGGGGCCGTGACCTCCAAACTGCATGAGTGGTTGCAGCAGGTCCCAGGAAGGACAACGGACATCTCAGTCCAGAAAAGTGCAGTACTGGGAACAGCAAAGATACTGCGCAGAACTTTCAAGCTCCCAGGCCTCTGGTAGAGGACCTGAGCTGATGAGGGTGAGAGACCAACCACCGTGGAAGGTGAGAAATGCGTTTTTTATATATATAAAAAAGCGCAGATCTGCTTTAACCTGTTTTCACCACCAGTACACACCTACTGCTCTGTACTTATTTAATTTTTCTATTTTATTTTCTTAATCAATTATACACCTTGGCTTTGGCAGCATAGCGCAGTCATTTTAGTATAAATGAAAAATCGTGATCTGCAGCTATGTCACCCATGTTCCCACGCGACCATAAGTTCCATTTGCTGTTTATGTGGGAATGTTGCTATTATTAGTCTGCCTACATTTCCAGAGCTCAAACCACTCCGCTCCACCTTGCAATGTCATGAAGCGGTAATTTTCACTTCTAGTTTAGGAGAGATTCCAGGGCTGAAATCATCCACATGATTCTAGTGAAGGTGTATGGAGATTAAAAACACAGTAAAGCACAGAGAGCTTTCAGTTTGAGAGAAAAACTCACAAGGTTTGTGTGTTAAAGGGGAACTTCGGCGCGTTTGATGCTACAGTCCGTTTGTAGAGGTGGTCGAATACTGTCAGAAGCCAAAAAATGACACAGATCAGTGTTTTCGAGGCGGAGATCTCGCTGTGGCAGTGAGTCTGTCAAGGCAACAAACAAGTGATGGGGACAAGTTCTTAACTTCCACGTTAAACGCCAATTTGCTTCACACTGAAGAAGCTTAACACCACTTTAACCCATCTTACAACAGCCACGAGTCTAACAACCAAAACACTGCCTGGTTCACTCATTAGTATCTACGTTATAAAACAACTTTATAAGCAGCCTTACATTTACCTCTGTTGATTTCCCACTGCACAGGCCAAAGCACAAAAGACTCGATTGCCGTCTCCAGCGGCGGCGAGAGGCTAGATCCTCCAGAAGCAACAAGTGAGAATCGACTACTGACGGTGAAGAAGACAAACTGAAAGTTGTTGAAAAAAATGGTCCGGGAATGTATTTTTTTAGCGTTTTCAAAAAATATAATTCACTTGTAAATAAATGGGATTAGAAACGACATTGGCAATTGAGTCTTTTGGGCTTTCGTATGTGCAGAGGGAAATCAACAGAGGGAAGTGTAAAGCTGCTATAAAGTTGTTTTATAACATTTCCAGACACTAATGAGTGAACCAGGCAGAGAGTTTTGTTTGTTAGATTCGTGGCTGTTGTAAGATGGGTTAAAGTGGTGTTAAGCTTCTTCAGTGTGAAGCAAATTGGTGTTTTACGTGGAAGTTAAGAACTTGCCCCCATCACTACACAAGTTTGTTGCCTTGACAGATTCACTGCCACAGTGAGATCTCCGCCGAGGCAACACTGATCTGTGCCATTTTTTGGCTTCTGACAGTATTCAACCACCTCTAGCAACGGACTTTAGCTTCAAACATGCCGGAGTTCCACTTTAAACATGTGTGAATGAAACAGAGATCAAACAATAGCGTAATATGAGCTCTTTAAATTAATATATTCACAAACCCGTGGAGCCATATGTTTTAACTGGACAAGATCAAGGCTGCACTCGAGGTCAGGGTCTTTAACTGTGTCCCTGGGTCCTCTGGGAATAGAACCCTCCACTGTGACAGCTGCAGCTTATTAACCAGCACTTAAACAGGGCTAACCTCTCCCTTCTCCTATTAATAACCCACAGCCTTCCTCCGCTTTTGTCTGCGCTTGGTCTCTGGTGCATTTGGAAATACTGAAAAATACACATTGTTCTTGTACTGTGTAACTTTTTGGAGGAGGGTCCACCGCCAGTGCACCTTTAAACGTACCATGTGAATAAAATAATGTGAATTTAAAAAAATCCTTATCTTCTTCATTCTCATTTTGCTTATTTTAATATGATCATAAATGATAATCTTCTGTAACTTCTTATTATCATTAGTTTATATGACCATGAACGAAAAAAAAGGTATCTTTAAAAAAATAATAAGAACTAAGAAATAAAGTGATTGTATTTCTGCTTGAGGGGTTAGTGTATGGAACAATCTGGAAAAAAAGTCTAACACTGTAGAAGCCTTTAAAAAAAAGAGTATAAAGTGCAATTTTGGTAATAATTATTATTATTTTGCGCTCATTTATGCAACACATTTGACATTTTCACTGTCTTGATGATTAAAATGTGTGTTTCATATGAACTTTGCACTAGATGTGGTTTAACAAAGAATTTTAGAATCAGATTTTTTTTCATTTTCTTTTTATTCCTTATTGAATATTGAATATTTCTTATTTCGTATCAAATTGCAAGCTCACTGTATTGCGATATGTAATGGATCGTGGCTTATGTATCGAGGTATGTATTGTATTGGGAGCTTCTGAATGATACCCTGCCCTAATCTTCTTGAACAAAAGGTAAACGGTAACTTGAAAACCTTGGCTTCATGACATCACAAGGTGGAGCTGAGCATTTTGAGCTTGGGAGATGTAGACTGACTAATAAGATTCATCATCAAATCCTTCAATATGCCCGCGGCCCATGGGGACAGTTTAAACGGTGGTGATATCAGGCTTTTCAAACGGTTCAGGTGGCCACAGATGCAAACAGAATGTCCAGGGAACGCACAGAAGACTCCATGAATGCTGCTCCCGGCTAATCCGCTTTTAATTAGGCCGGAGGAGAGGTCCGCCCGCTGGATTAGTCACAGCACATTGACACAGCACCCGCGGACATGGGTGGGGGGCTCTACCTGCACCCACCCCACTCACGCGCCCATAACAGGATTCTGAGGAGCAGATCCGATACACACCATGATTCATGCGTTGATAATCTTTAACCACACTTTGGGTCTCGTAAGGGGCTGTTTCCGGTCTTAGGCTAAGTGCAGGGCTTAAAGGGGAACTCTGGCACTTTTGAAGCTAAAATCTGTTGCTAGAGGTGGTTGAATACTGTCAGAAGCCAAAAAACGGCACAGATCAGTGTTGCCTCGGCAGAGATCTCGCTGTGGCAGTGAGTCTGTCAAGGCAACAAACTAGTGTAGTGATGGGGGCAAGTTCTTAATTTCCACATAAAACGCCAATTTGCTTCACACCACTTTAACCCATCTTACAGCAACCATGAGTGTAACAAACAAAACACTCTGCCTGGCTCACTCATTAGTGTCTGGAAACGTTAGAAAATAACTTTATAAGCAGCCTTAGCCTTACCTCTGTCGATTTCCCACTGCAATTGCTGGAGGAGCTGAAAAGAAAATTAGCGAGTGGAGAGTATAAAGCTGTGCCTACCACCTCGACTAAACTCAAGGCTGACTGTTCGGGGTGTCAGTATGGATTTATAGCGGGTTGGATTGGGTGGGGAATTTGATCAATTCTGTCAGAAAACGGGTCGAGTGCGGACTGAGATATGACGGGTACGGGCGGGTGTGGTTTGTCAAAATCAAACCCGTGCAGGACTCTGGAGGATGCTACACGTAATCAAGAAGCTCACAAATGTAAACAAATGTTTTTCTTGTCATACAAAAATTGTGTATGAACTCCTTTCTACGGACGTTGCTGCCACTGCCCCACAAAACGTCCTCCTCCTTCTCAATCTCCTCCTTAAAACAAATAAGCTGTTCATGTTCTGGCTCCGGTAACACAGCAACTTTAAAATCGCCAGGTGCTCAATGCTTGCATCCATTTTTTAGGCTTTACTTCCATAAACACTGAGCACGCTTGCCGTTTTTGGTCTTGGGCTACTTCAGATTTGCAGGGCTTAATGCTCAATTTGGATTTTTTAAATGAAATCACTTGTTTGTGATCTCCAGCATGAACTTTAAACGCCCCAAAAGTGTCCTGCATGAGCATTGGAGGACACGACGACGTCACAGACAGCAAACTCAGTGTTTATGGAAGTCGCCTAAACATGGACGCTGCACTGAGCACCTGGAGATTTGAAAGTTGCTGTTGTACCGGAGCCAGAACATGTACAACTTATTTGTTTTAAGGACGAGATTAAGAAGGAGAAGGTTTTTCGCCATTGCGTTTTGGGGCAGTGGCAACAACATCCGTGGGTGCAGATTCTCGGATAAGAGTGGTGGGATTGCGATGTGCTTTGCTGCTTCACTGACACAGAGTTCATACACGATTTTGTTTGACGGGAAGAACGTTTGTGTATATTTGTGAGTGTGTAGGTTGGATGAATGCGACCTGGCCGTTCAGACTGAAGTCACATGTCAAAAGATCGGATATGAATCGGTTTTAGGACCACACATCCAAGTGGCCTGGGTCACATTTGAAAAAATCAGATCTGTGTTGTTCAGCCTCATTAAAAAATCAGATACAGGTCGCATAGGGACAAAAAAATCGGATTTGGGTCACTTCAGGCTGTGGTCTGAACGTAGCCTTAGTGTAGTGTACTTATATGTAATTTTCTGATAGATTTAAGTGTTCATATCTTAAACTTTGTCCAAACCATACCATACCATACCAACTTTATTTATAAAACTTTACTGCTGGCCACAGTGCTGTCTGAAAACATAGAACAGACAAGGACAATCGCAGTCAAAGACACAATACAACTACTAAATACATAGAAAACAATAAGAAATGTACATCTCACTTGTTAAAATCCAGTGAAAAAGGGTGCATTTTTAGGAGAGATTCCTCCAACGCACCTGTTTCAAGAAATTGACGTGTTAAGATCTCATTCTTTTACACTCGGTGGTGTTAA
Organism: Odontamblyopus rebecca; assembly: GCA_030686955.1. Classification (NCBI taxonomy): domain Eukaryota; kingdom Metazoa; phylum Chordata; class Actinopteri; order Gobiiformes; family Gobiidae; genus Odontamblyopus; species Odontamblyopus rebecca. The sequence continues at coordinate 18,869,798 of CM060653.1, read as the reverse complement.
AATATTGTTGTCACAGCTGCCCTGGGGTGGATTGATAGCAACAATGCCAATTTATGCCATTTGTTTATTTAGATTCCCATTAGCTGCTAAAAAAAAGACAGTAACTATTCCTCCTGGGGTCTACATCTGTGGCTATAAATGCATGTATTATTATTTTTGTACCACATTCACACTGACAATGAAACTACAGTCACTGGCCTGTCTCAGATCAGATCAGATCAGATCAGATCAGAATTACTTTTATTCATCCCCGAGGGGAAATTTTCTTTGTTACAGATGCAACCGACCAAGAGCATGTACATCGAACAAGTTACAAAATAAGCTAAATACAATAAGACCACCAATCAAGTGGAGTGTTAAAATTTCAACATTTTTTCAGTGTTTATATCAGTCCAATCTGTTCTAGACTTAATTTAACATTTTTGGAAATGTTAATTAAGTAACGCTGGACCAAAGTTCTTGTTTAACCCTGAAATCAAGAGTTATAATTAATAGTTAGTTAATGTTTTGAGAGTAAACAGACAACACTTTTAGGGTTATGCTTATTTAGCTAAACAACACGCAGAGGTGTTTTATTTTGACACTTTATTTTAGTTAATTTAAGATACAATTATGTACAAAACTGATTCAAACTGATCTTCTCTCATGGGAGTTTGAAGTTGTGGGTGGGAGGTGTCAAATTAACACTAAAGGAATAAGCCATATCAACTCTGGCAAGTAACCCCAAATCAAACCCCCATTTAACATTTAAATAGTTAAAAATAACACTTTTTAAAAATTAAAACCAACTCTTGCCCCACTGTGGCTCGTGATATTCCCAGCGGTCTCCAAAAGTACTAACCCGCCCCAGTCCTGCTTCGCTGCAGAGATCAGAGGAGATCGTTCACTGATAAAAACACGTAACTCAAAATTCTCAATTATGAACCTGATGGCATGTGTTTTATGTTTTTTGTTTTGTTTTTGTTTTTTATCAATGTAAGGAGTATGAGAATAAGCCTGTTTTCCTAAAATTACATTAATGCTCCTGTGCCCAAGAGGGGTGAAAATGTAAACCCTGAGAAAAGATTACAAGGGACAGATGATTCGTCTTGTGCATCATAAGACTGCAGGGTTTATTCTGTGTTAACAATAGTTTTCATGTGGTATTAACATCTTTCAAATTTTACATTTATTAATAACAAAACAAAATATACCTTTATTTCTGTTCTTTGTAACCAACTTAGCTGTTTGAACTCAAAATGGCGGCCAGCCCGTGACAGCAGCGATCACACTTGTACTGCACTTGCACATGAACTGCCACGTTAACCTGTACATCCTGTGCTAAAGCTTTACATAAATGTACAAAGTGAATGCTCAAACAAACATGTGACCAACTCCCCACGGCTGCAATCCCACAACTGCGCTAGCCTAGCCTGTGCTAGCTATCGCTTCAAACTGTTTTTTACATTTACACAGATACATATTAATGGTTTTATCTCAACACCAGGACTGTTTGTTTGTGACACAACTGACTTTATATCAACCTGAGAAAAGATTACAAGGGACAGATGATTCGTCTTGTGCATCATAAAACTGCAGGGTTTATTTTGCAGCGCTGCCCCTTGGAATCCTAACTCCTTTTACTAGCGACACTTCAAGGTATTGCAGTACACAGTTAAATTGCTTTACTTATTCGACAATGTAATATTAAAAAAAAGAAGAAAAAAAAGCAGGTGTCTATTTTTTAATTACCTGAAATTGACATATGAAATGCATTATTACATTTTATCTGAGCCTTACATTAAGGAATGTTTATGGACCCCCAGTAGAACATTTGTTGTTGCTAAAGTTAAGTTGTCACCGTCACTTTTTTCGCTGGGCCGTGTATTCACTCTGTTTGACATGAGCCTCACACCTGTCGTCCACCACCAGTGTATAAAAACTGTCCTTTCTTGAGACTCTCTCTGTCATTACGTGTCGGCAGTACACAGGCCCGGCCCTAACCATTTTGACACCCTAGGCAAGATTTCAGGTGGCGCCCCTTGGATTGCAAAAAATAAAAAATACTGCCAGAGTACAGATACTCACAAGAAATGAACAGTTCATAGTGACGACATTTAGACGAGGGATGGACAAGCTACGGTCCGGGGGCCCATATCCACATGTGCCCGGGGGTAAAACTATATCTTGAACACGACTTCCTCACTCATGGTCCGAAAACCTTCCCATAAAGCACTGCGGCCAAGTATATATCTTGTGTGCCGCGCACATTGCACCTGCTCTCCCATACGGCGCGTGCCACATTTCCTCTTCTTGCGCATAGAACTGTGTCTTGTTGCATACGCTGCGTGGACCTCGCATTCTCCTGTGCACCTCTAAACCAGAACTAACACCAGGACTAAGCCAGGTCTAAAGCAGGTCTACAGCATGTGTAAACAGGCATTAAATCAGGGCTAAACCAGGTCTAAACCAGGACTAAAACCAGATCTAAACCAGGTCTAATCAAGGTCAAGACCTGGTTTAGACCTGGTGCGGGAGCAGGTGCAGTGTGAGGCACACTAGATATATACTTGGCCGCAGTGCTTTATGGGAATGTTTTCGGACCATGAGTGAGGAAGTCGTGTTCAAGATATAGTTCTACCCCCGGGCACTGTACACCTGGTCAATGTGGATAATTTGGTTTTATGTATCACTGTATCTAGAGTGCGCCATCTATTGGGAAACGCCAGAATTGCAGGGAAAATAAAACTAATAAATTTTATTGCAGTTCATTCATGTTTGGCGGGCCGGATTAAAAAGGTTAACGGGCTGTATGTGGACCCCGGGCTGTAGTTTGCCCACCCCTGTTTTAGACAGTGGAGGATTTTATCCCCCATCGCCGATTTTTGAGCTCGGCGCCCCCTAGTGGAGCGGCGCCCCTAGCATTTGCCTATGTTACCTAATGGGGGGCCGGCCCTGGCAGTACAACCAGAGCTCTGTGTGCTTTCGTATTAAACCTTCAGAAAACGCTTTTGTGGCCCTCACCTCTTTCGTAATACAGCAAGCAGAAACTCATGATATCAGAACCTATTTTTATTATAATTTATTTTAATTCACTGCACCACATACTCTTGGACATGATCTGGTTTTTGGAAATCACACTTAGAGGTTCTTGAAGCGTCTCACTCAAGGACAAAGAATATTGGAGTTGAGGATCGTCGGGGAATGCCTTTACCAACTGTGCCGCTTTTCTCTTTGTCATTTTGGTGTCTGGTGTATTTGTTACACCTCAAACTTTTAGCGCACGTTTGATTTGATGGCATGTCGTGACGATCTCCTCTCTGATCTTCACAGTGGCGTTGTGCTTTGTTCGGCGGGCGCCCTTTCAGATTTGGGCGCTTCCTTTTACAAATATGTGTTCTAATGGCTGTCACCTGCAGGATTGTGACGTGACAGCAAGAGGAAAACCGCGAGGAGCCGATCAACCTGAAGTTTACAGGAGAAACGCTGAGAACAGTGAGTGATGTGTCCTGTAATTACATTGCCTTCTATTGTGCTTAGGGGGGAAAACCGACCTCCACCTCGAGAACGGCCAATCAAATCCGGGTTTTTCTTCATTTTGATATGTTAAAGTTGTGTATGTGTAGAGAAAGTATCTTCTAAAAAACTTTGTAGTGACATTTAGACTTTCTTTCACGTCATTTTAACTAGAAAGAAGCGGTGGGACAACATCACTCTTATTCTTAAATCCCTGAACTGGCTTCCTGTACATTTTAGAATCCATTTTAAAATTGTAATGTTGGTTTTTAAGAGTCTCAATGGCACCTTCCTATTTATTTAAACTCCTTCAGCCCCACGTCCCACCCAAAAATCTTCTCTGTGGTCGTAGAACACTTTGCCTTTGCACATTAGTTACTGGAGCACGTTAAATCCTCGCTCAAAATGCACCTTTTCTCCTTGGCATTTGCCCAGAGTCAGGAAGCTATTATTATTATTTTATTATTATCATTGTTGCTGATTGTATGTTTTATTTCAAGTGTGGTCCTAACAACAGGTTTAAAACTCGAGGAGACCTTTTCTTTCAAGCTGTGACTCCGAAATGATAGAAGGATCCGACCTTTTCTCTCCGTGTGGACGACTGTGGATTGTTTTACAAAACAACTGAAGACAAGAAGACACTCCTGTTTAGAAAAGCTTTTGTTTGACTGAGTCCTACGAGCCAGTTTGTGTTGTAGCTGTTATTTGGTGCACCTGCTCTCTGTAAATCACTCGATGTGATTTGTATCTGTGATAAGAGTGATATAAATAAAGAAATAATGACTTATGTACCTGTTTATCTAATATAATATATAATGTTATTGTTTAAGTGTTATGGTCCCAGGCCTTTAGCTCTTCCCCATTTTTTCTTAAATTTTGTTAAACTTGTAAGTGTGGCAGCAATTTCCTCTCTTCCCCATGCACTAATTGCGATGTACTTGACTCTGGAAAAGACTCATTAGCTTAGTTTTTAATGTGTCTCTCGTTTTCTGTCACTGACTTTGTGTTTGTTCGTCAAGTCCTGTATTGTATAATTAGTTTTCTTAGTTACACAGCAAAAAGTGGAGTGTTAAAATCGATTCTTACAGAATCACTTTTAACGTTTTCTCAGGGTTTATATGAGTCCAATCTGATCTAGAGTTAATTTTACATTTTTGGAAATGTTAATTAAGTAACACTGGACCAAAGTTCCTGTTTAACCCCAAAATCAAGTTATATTCATGTTTGGAGAGTACACAGATAACACTTTGTAGGGTTATCCTGGTTTAGCTAAACAACACACAGAGGTGCTTTATTTTTACACTTTATTTTAGTTAATTTAAGATCAAGTTTTGTAGAAAACTGGTTCAAACTGGTCTTCTCTCGCAGGAGTTTAAACTGGTGGGTGGGAGCTGCCAAATTAACACTAGTGCAAGTTGAATTAACACTAGAGGAAGGTGAATTAACTTCAACCATATCAACCATATCAAGCCCCATTTAAATTTCAAATCGTTAAAACAACACTTTTTGCGTTCAAAACAACTCTGAAATACCCTGACATTTTAACCCTCCAGTTTTTGCTGTGTAACCTTGACCATGTAAATTACCTTCACTGCAAAAAAGGATTTTCCAACATAGTTAAACTGACTTGAATTAAGCATCTTAACAGATAAATTTTAAGTCTTTTTTTTTTTTACTTAATAAGACGATATTTTTTATTTGTTTCAAGATATTCCATCCTGATATATCTTATCTTGATATTGCAACTTATTCTAAGCACTTTTTATATTAAATCAAACCAGGTTAAGCCTTTTTTCCCTCTCAAACCAATTCTTTTCTCTAAGATCTGTACCTCACTGTCCTCAAAGAAGCGTGCCGTGGCTTTTAGGTGCAGATGTGCGGCATTTCTAAGATGTTGGGAAAGTGGAAAATGTGACATTTCAATAAATACAGTTTCAAATGTAATTGATTTCATGTTGTATTTGATCAAATGTGTAGATATTGTGAATGCTCGAGTTATAAGTATCTATTTAAGAAATAATAGCCTAGTATAAGACATGTTATATACTAGAAATAAGCAGTAATAAGTAAAAATTACTTAAATCAAGGATAAAAATACTCCAAATAAGGAGAAAAAACTTGCCATAAACACTTGAAACTCATGTTTTCTGCTTAGAACAAGATTTGTATTTCATCTTGTTTTAAGAAAACTTGGTTAGTGAAAATTTCTTACTGCACTGGCAGATAATTTCACTTAAAATAGGGCATTTTTACCTCATGATTTTTTTTTTTCTTAATTTTTGATAGGTCTTTTTGCAGTGTTTTCTGTAAATATTTTTAATCCTGTTTGTTTAATTTACCATTACATTCCTTTTTATTAAATTACTTCTTTCATTTACCATTTTTCCACCTTGGTTTTTGTTTCCTCCCGGACCCTAGGCGAGCCGGACTGTAACATTAACTTAGAATACTCCTTAGTGTGGCATTAACTTGTACCAAGAGCTGATGTTGCAGTGACAGAAGTAACCAGCAGAGGTCACCCAGGAGGCGTGAATGAGGAGGCGCACTGATGGACACTGCTGACAGATTTAATACTGCAGTTATTGTTTATTCAATTCAATTTATTTTGTAGCGCCCAAAATCACAACAACAGTTGCCTCTAAGGGCGAACTTGCTTTTGGGCGTTTACGCACAAAAGCAACAGAATAGATCATGTCCAATTCTAAAATAAAAATGTGGCAGTGCAGATGTTTTTTCTTTTGCATATTTTTTTACCTTTGGACCCGAGACGTGGTCACAACTTTCTTTTTTAGGTAGGTAGGTGTGGTTTATGTTGAGCCTAGTATGACATAGTATGACAGACTATGCAAACTCCAAATAAAAGAAACAAAAAATTTAAACAAGAATGATCAAATTTGTTTACATGCCTGAAAAGGAGTGGAAAAAAACTTATTAAATCCCACCCCTTCTCCAAAATGAGTAGTCCTAAAGTAGTCCCTTTTTCACTTCCTGTTAGTCTTTCATCAGAACTTAACCAAGATCAACATCATTGTTCACAATTAAATTATACTGTTCTGATCAACCACAACATAAGATAGTTCATTTCAAACCAACAATAACAATCAATATTTCAGAAAGAACCTTCTTCATTAGTATAGTGTGTCAAAGTAATATCTTTAAACATTTTTAAACGGTTTTAAATTTGGACATTCCTTGAGCTCCACATTTAACTTATTTCACAATCTTACTCCACAAACAGAAATACAGAAACCTCTCCTGCTTGTTTTCACCCTTCTAACTTTATAATCAAATTTCCCTCTCAAATGATAATCCCTCTTTTACTGTTTATGGATGTTGGGTGGAAATACTAAACTAAAGGTCGCCACACACTACAGGATTTTTTGGGCTTAAACGATTTTTAAACGTGCGACAAAATGCGCAAACACCACAGACGAGGAGAATCTTATGAGACTAAAAATCTCCGATCTCACAGACTGCAGCGGGATGTGTGTGGACCACAGGACCAAAGGCGTGAGCGCGATGGTGTCAGCTGTTTCCTGTCTACAGTAAAACCACTCGCTCTGAGACTCGGAAGTGTTCAAAGATCAGAGCTCTGAACTTCAGGTTTAAATACGTCAAAACTGTTCTATTATTATTTGTGAAATGCGGTGCAATACTTCAGATACAGGATTTTTAAAGCATGTAAAAAATTATGTTCAAGCTAACATGTTGTTAAGGAAGTTTTACATGCGATTTTGTGAAGTGTTCCCTGTTTAAAACCTATATCACGCCATTCTATACCGTGCAATTGTGGTTTGCAAAGGTTAAAAGTCGCCTACAATGATGCTTTGAGATGCTCCTTCGAGTCCCTCGGTGGCACAGTGTGAGTCAACTGTTTGTATCCACAAGATTAGCAGCTAGTGAGGCACTTTTAAGACAGCTCATGTTTAGTTATATGTGTCGCCTGGACAGCTCAGAAAACCAAATAACAGCAGCTTTGGTGAGTCCTCAGAAAAGCTGCTGTAGATCTGTATCTAAACTGAAACGGCATTGGTGTAATAGTTTGTACCTCTTATAATTGTACACATTTTGCATCTGCACTCTTTTATTTTTCTTTTATTTTATATGAATTGGACTGTCTGTAATAAAGTTATATAAAACATTTTCAAAACATGGTGATCTAAATGTTATGTGTTAGCATTTAATACCCCATAGAAGTGTAATACCCCCTCTTCAAATATAATGATGTTAATAATGTTTCAGCAAAATGAGACAAGAAAATATATATATAAAAGACTGGAGATAAAGTCCACAGGAAGTAGAGTCACTGTCGCTAATCTGCAGCTTTATGCTCTATGGACGTAAACAAACACATGCGAGAAACAACTTTCACCTTTTTACTTTCAAAGAACACTTCAAACTGGATTAATAGCGTGGTTTTGTGGACTGGAGTCATTATTAGCGGAAGACAATTTATATGGGTAATGTGGATGAGATGCTGCACTTTATGGGAGGTGAGTAATAAAGTCTTTATTTTTGCTATATCCTGAGTTTGTTTGTTGCTTCTCTGTATCCGTCGCTCCTCTGCTGACACTCTGTTTTATCGGCTGTTACCGTAGAGTTACTGATGTCTGGAGGTTACGATCTGACACTGACAAAATCGCACACGAAGACAAACCGTCGGGTCATGCCTCCCTGAACTCTGGGAGAAGAAATCGCAGCCAAAATCGGGCAAATTCTAATGTAGTGTATGGCGACCTTAAGCCCATTACAAGGTTTAAAATGTGTGGGAGAAGCTCAACGACTCCGTTCTTTTGTTAGTGATAAAGTTTGGTGGTTCAGTCCCCACTGGTGATGTTTGCTTACCAATAATTCTTATTTATGAATGAGTTAGTTCAGTGTTGGAGTATTCAGATGCCCAGACTTCTGTCAGTCTTCCCCAAAGCTGCCCCAGTGTCATTAAAACTTTTGAGGGAAACATATGTAGCCTGGACTCTTACAATTTCAATTCAAACAAGGTATTACCATCAGATCAGAGGGAGGCAGCACCACACATCAGACAGCAGATGGCAGCGTGTCCCATATAAACAGTTATTTTGTGGAAGCAAAGGCCAGAGATTTGGAAAAGGGCCTGTGACCGGGGTTAAGCCTGAAAATAAGTGGACAAATATACTCACGGAATCCTCTTTCTCTCACAGTTTTACTAATGCGGCTCCACTCAGGACGACTTACAACACCAGAGCGACAGTGCAGTGTTAAATAGAATAAGAAAATGTCGATGTTGTTTCTATTTAATATATAAGCATCCATTTGGAGACCTCACTCGCATACAGAAGGCATACACTGCAAAATGGACTTTCTAGCATAGTCAAACTGACTTGAATTAAGCAGATTCATCTTAAAAGACCAATTTTAAGATTTTGTTAATTAATAAGATGCCTTTTTTTTTACTTGTTTCAAGATATTCCATCCTGATTTATCTTATCTGGATATTACAACTTATTCCAAGCACTTTTTATATTAAATCAAGCCAGGTCAAGCCTCTTTAACTAACTTCTCAAACCAATAAGGTGAAAAATCTTACCATAAATACTTGACACTAGTGTTTTCTGCTTAGAACAAGATTCATATTTTGTCTTGTTTTAAGAAAACTTGGTAAGTGAAAATTTCTTACTGCACTGGCAGACAATTTCACTTAAAATAGGGCATTTTTACCTCAAATTTGGTATTTCTTCTTATTTTTATAGGCCTTTTTTGCAGTGTATAGGCAAGGTTATGCATATAAATGTATAGGCCCTACACATTTGTATAATTCTGAGTGTATTAGGCTATTACACGTAAAGGTAGGAGGCCTATGTAGCGTTTTAAATTTCATAAACGCACTGCACAAATCAAATATAGCTCTTACTGTAGATAGATAGGGTGACCAGATGTCCTTATTTACCCGGGACAGTCCCAGTTTTAAGCCCTGTGTCCCCTGTCCCAGCAGATTTATCCAAAACCACTGATTTGTCCCAGTTTTATATAAGAAATGTCCCTGGTGTCCCTATTTTGACCAATCTCATACCCAACAACTGTAAATAGAGGAAGGTATTGCTATTTGTTCAGCTAAAAAAAGAAAACTGAGCATGAAACTGACCATAAGGAGAAAAATAATGCACCGTCAGAAGTCTCTCAGATTATGATTGACCCACAACAATTAGTTACAGTTACGTTCTTTTCACAAGTTTATTTATATCAACGATCCAAATCCGGATGTGTCCCAGTTTTGAATTTTGATAATATGGTTGCTCGTTCTTACTGGTAACTATAGATCTTTTTCACAAAGAAGTGTCCCGCTGTAGGTTTGTGGAACTTCCGGTTAATGTTTTTCTGTGGCAAAATGTCTGTGGAAATGTCTGGCGGCTTCATAAATCTGCCCCATCACCAAATCTTCAACCGGCAAGGTCCACAAAGGAGAAACATTCTCCCATGAAGAATTTATCCACAACTATCAAAGGAACAAAGATGAAAGCTTAAAGGAAACAATGATGAGCATTAGTGAAACTACTGAGCAACACTAACGTTATGGTCATGAAGAAAACAGAAGGAACTTGTTCACTCAGACTGATTCTACAATAAAAATAAAAATATATATATTAGCATATGCTCGTCATTCTCTTTTAAGCTTTCGTCTTTCTTACCTTGATAGTTGTGGATAAATAAATGAATAAATTAACTAATCATTGCATTTATATAGCGCCTTTCATGACACTCAAAGCGCTTTACAGTTCATTCTTCATTCACTCCACACTCAGTAAATTCTTCATGGACAGAATGTTTCTCCTTTGTCGACCTTGTTGGTTGAAGAAATGATGATGGGGCAGGTTTATGAAGCTGGTGGAGAATATGTGACACATTTCCACAGACATTTAGCCACAGAAAATCATTAACCGGAAGTGCGGCGCTGTAGGTTTGCGTTGTGAAAATGGTCTGTTGTAAAACTGATTTATTGTTTATTTCAAAAAACATTGGACATGATTATAATTTGGTGTTTTTGTTCTCAAGATGATAATCAAATCAGAAAGCAGAATGATGTTACTTTACACTGGGCCTAACTAAACCCCAGCACCTGCAGTCAGTCATGAGTCAGTGCTAGTGCAGCCTCTGCAGCTCAAAGAGGGAATTCTGGAGGTTCTGAACTTTCACCTGCCCATAAACTGAGAATGAGACAAACTTGTACAATGATTTTTTAAAAAGTAAGAAATTAAAATTGAGGTGACTATAGAAGCTTGTCACAGATGTTGGTCATCAAAAAAGTTATTTTTCTTCATTTGTTAACTTCACACTGCAAATTTCTCTGATCTGGCCAAGATTTCAATACGTAAATCAAAACTTATTCATCTTGTTTTCAGATTTATTATCTACTTACTAGTTCTGAGATGGCTCAATCCTGGTCTAGACGTAGTTTTATTTTAAGATAAGTAAAATGATCTTGCTGCATGGACAGATCATTTCACTACTTTAAAGTCATTTTCAGATAGATTTAAGTGTTTATATCTTAAATTTTGGCCATGCTTTTTGCAGTGGACATGGATTTAACACCACAACACCCAGCGTCCATAACAGAGGACATGTTATCAAATTATTAATAAAAAAAAAAGTTCACTTACCTCCAAATCGAAGATCACACAAATAATATATTGCAATCCACTTTTTTCTTTGGGTCCCAGGAGGATACGTCCTTTAATGGCACCAGAGCAGCAACATACAGTTCCTTTAATCGAAACCTTTATTAAATTAGCATATCTTATTTAAATTTATTTCTGAATTGTCTTAACACAATTTCTGGTCAGCGAGTGTAATAAAAAAAAACTAATCGTAGCACAAAAAAACATACTAAAAGGATTAATTTAACTGTAAATGAGTATAGAGTTCCTTTAGACTTATCCAAAATACTTCATGACTACAACAGGCCTTAATATTTGCAACACCCCAACTTTTTAAGCCCAAAACATGGATATTGTTGTTATTCAAATCCTCCCTCTTCAGATTTGAATACATCGCCGATCATAAACAATCTTTTCTGATCAGCTTTTGTCTTTTCCACTACATAATGCACCTCATATCGCGCCGCGTTACGAATCCGGCAGGAGCAGCTAGCTAGGGGGATTTACCGGCTTTGCGCGACGCCGCTAGCAGGGTCAATTATAAACTCGCACTATAGACTATACATTCCTCCAACTCCGCATCTCAAAATCAATTTACATTAGGGAACATCACACCAGCTTATCTGTCGGAATCGTCTTTGGCGCGACCGCGAATAATCCCGCCTGATTCCGTTCGGGGTCGCGCGGCGGGTCACGGATACGGATCAGGCGGGAAACTTGCAAATCCAAATGATGTATAGCGCTAACAGCATGCAAAGGCGAGGTGTTGCTAGCCTACGCGTCGTATGCTAATGGGATCAGGTTTGCCACGCCGCGCCCGAAATTGAGTTCCCCCCTCGTCCGGAGTTAGCCGAGGATGCTAGCCGCGGTTCTCCCCAGGGCTAGCGTACATAAAACATAAAAAGGCTAGCGTATGAAAAATGCACACAGGGTTGGAGGATAATGCGCCTGATGCCCCGCTGGCGTTGGGACAGAGAAACAGAGACGAGGAGAGAAAGATAGATAAGATTTTTGGTCTTGGTTAGCTTTGGCTGGGTTCCTGGGTAAACATTTACGCGGCGCGCAAGCTCGCGGTGGATCATTTTACAAAGGCTGATTGTTGGGTTGCCCACTCGGTTCACGCCGCGCTGCGATTGGACGACGCCGGAATCAAACAGGAGTTCTTCAAAAGCCGGCGGAGGATGTGCGGAGTGAGAATGAAAGCGAAAGCGGCTCTGAGCGCGACATCAAATAAAGTCCGTGCTAACAGCCGGTTCGTGCGCGGCCAAATCAATCGCGTCAGGGGTGATTGTTTTTGTATGTGCAAAGTGTACCACAGTAATAATGATATGAAGTGTGTTTTGAAGAACTGTATCGTAGCGTTAGGCTGTTTAAAGGTGCACAGTGTCATTTTTCTGCTTGTTTCCATAGAGGTGTACTGGAAAAAAATGTTTAAAAGGTTAAAATGACTTAAATGAAGAACATTTCACTTTATTTGAGTAAATTCACCTTGACAAGTCAAATGGCCATACCGGCTCGTCAAAGCCTGATCCCGTCAGATCTCAGAAGCTAAGCAGGGCCGGGCCTGGTTAGTACTTGGATGGGAGACCACTGGGAATTCCAGGTGCCACAGGGGGGCGCCAGTCACAAAAACTGCTGTAGTGTCCTTAGGCAAGGCACATCACCCACATTGCCTAGTGTGAAAGTGATGTGTGCATGGCAGGACTCCCTTGAAAAAGAGATTAGTGATCTCAGTGGAACTTTCCTGGGTAAATAAAGGTTAAAAAAAAAGATCTACCACGCTGCAAAGATGCCCCTCATTAAAACTAGAAAAATCCACTTGTTTTAAGTTAAAATGCTCTAGAAACAAGTGAAATGACCAGTGCAGGAAGTGAAATTTACTGAAAATATATCTAAGCCTACATAAATTTCAAAATAAGTTTAAATCACTTATTCTAAGCAATAATCTAAGTTTAAAGTGATCTAAAATAAAGCATAAAACACTAATTCTAAGAATAAATTAAGCTAAAAAATCTTAAAATTAGAATATAAAGCTTGTTAGTGATTGTTTTATTCTTGATTTGAGTTAATGAATCTTAATGAAATTCTTTATTTTCTTATTTTAAGACTAATTACCACTTGATAACATATTCGCAAATTGCAGCGCTCTCCTAAAACTTAAAAAAAAAAAGTATCTTTCCGTGTTACAAACAGAAGGTTCAGAGATACTGTAAAATTTCAGTCCAAGATTGATTGATTTACATCCATAAAAAAATGTTTTAACATTAAACACCATCTTAACACTTGTTTTGCTTGTTTTGTGCATTCTGACTAGTTTATATATAAATCTTGAAATAAACTTAATAATCTTACATACACTGAAAAAACAATATCTATGTAAGTTAAAATTACTTAAATTAAGAACATTTTACTTTATTTGAGCAGATTCAACTTGACAAGTCAAATTATCTGCGAGTGGAATAAGTGTTTTTTCTTAATTCAAGCAACATTCGATTATTTTAAGTGCAAAAAGTTGTTTTTTTATTTTGAAGTGTAGCAAAGATATATTTTCATATTTTAAGTACAAAAAGTCTTGTTCCACTGGCAGATACTTTTGTCAAATTAAATTTACTCAAATTATGGTAAAACTTTCTAAATTCAAGTCATCTTAACTTGATTAGATTTTGTTATTGATTTGGCTGCATATTCTACAGTATACAGCACAAAAGCTCGGATATAAACACTTAAATCTATCAGAAAATGACTTAAAAGTAGTGAAATTATCTGTCCTTTGAGAAAGATCATTTTACTTTACAGGTTCTCTTAAAATAAACGACCTCTAGACTGGAATGAAACAGTCTCAGAACGAGTAAGTTGATAATAAATCTGAAAACAAGATGAATAACCTGATATAAGTTTTAAAATCTTGGCCAGATCAGGAGAAATTTGCAGTGTATAGCGTGAAAGTGAACATGACAGGTTAAACTACTCATTTCTCTAAAACATTAACATTCTTTAAGGTCTTATATTTCGCAAAACGGACTCTTGTGAGCTTTAAAACCAATCTGAAGTTGTGTTTTGTTTCATTCACACTTGTTTCAGTAGCACTTTATTATTAATCTGTACATCTCCAAAAATATTTCTCCTTGTGATGTCATGAAGTGGTAGTTTAAGTTAACAGCTCCTGTCATCTTTATTTCAATAGAGATGGGCAATTTCAGGGCTGAAATCATCCAAATGATTCTAGTGAAGGTGTGTGGAGTTTAAAAACACAGTGGAGCACTTCCTGTATTACTACATGACATCACAAATGGGTCTGTGTACCATTCGTTCTTTTGAATTTCAATTAAGAACGAAATACAATGAAATAGGAAAACAGTTTATTTCATTATTCTGTTTTCGTGTCAAACAAACAAACGACTTCTATTTCCAGTAATTAATTTAAAGTTTACTTCAAATCAATCAAAAAACAGAAATTTTATTCTTTCTGGTTTATTTGCCCTGGAAATTTTCTTGCTAGAAGGACTTACCTGAAAGATCGTTGCAGTTTTGTGAACAAAGATGTCATCTTCTTTTATAGCGACGCGTTTACTTTCACGTCTTAAAAAATAATTGTTGATCTCCATGATGAGAAACAGGAAGCAGCGATAAACTCTCCTTTGTTCAGTCAACTCCACAGAACTATAATAAAAATAGTTTTTATTATAGATCCATGGTTGACGCTGAATTCATATGTGGCGCTCTAAACAGCAGAAACTTCCGGGGCAAATAAACCAGAGAGAATAAATGATCAAAATGTAAATAGGCACTGAGACTGTTTTTGATTTAATCAGATTTTCCAAAATGCTTGTAAACCCGGGAACTAAGATTGAGGAGTTTTGAATCGATTCTCAAACATCTTAATGACACATCTGGAGAAGTTGCTCAGTGCTCGGATTCCTGCGGCATGTTACCGTAAGTATCATGCAAGTACTTATGAAGAGTAGTTACGAATTGCATATTTTACATCGCAATATTCATCTAAAATGTCTTAATAAACGAAACAAGTCCCGCAGTGCCTGATGGGAGCTGACGTCGGCGTAAACGTCATCACGACAAAACAACAAAACTGTGGATTTTGTACCAGAATGACTATGCAATGCCGCCGAATCCTACGTGTATCACCGATTAAGAAAATAAAATTGGATAACGAAGAAAGTACAGAGCAGTGGGCGTGTAAAAGGAAGCGAAAATTGGAGTTGATTGGCAAAATGGTGTCTTGAATACAGGAGAATAAAGATGACGCTGAGAAGGTCCACGAGAAGAAGAAAGATGATTAAAGGGACATTTTCAGAGCTTTGGACATAGGGCCTCATTTCCTCGTGAGCCAGAGTGTTGGAGACGTGTGGAGACACTTTTTAAATATTCCGTTCAGTCCTTATTAGCAATTGTCTAGGCTAGCGGATCTGAATGGTGCATGTTAGCCTGCCATTAAAAACAGTCTTACTCAATCCACAAAGCACCCAAAGCAAATGTGTTATCACGCCAGACTAGCTTCAGCTGAGACTGTCTCTACAGACGCTGTCTCGTTCAGCCCGTTGAGTATCCTTCTCTCTCAGCTCTTCGTCTGTGTACTCCGCCTCGTACAGGTATGTTTTGCTGGTAAAACGCAATTGTTCATCGTCGTCCTCATAATCATCGGGTCCTCCGAACGTGGCCATATCTGGAACAGGCTCCTTCGTGTACTCCGCGTACCGCTACGGGAGCTGCAGATAAACAAACTCCAGCGGGCGAGTTGGTTTACCTGCAGCTGGGTGTATCAGTCCTATCAGGAAGTACAACTCGCTGCTGGTGCTGACATAAATTCTTCAAATGCAAGACTGGTTTTACTTCAAACATTATTCTATCAACACAGACATTTGCATCGATAGTCTGGCGTGATAACACATTTGCTTCGGGTGCTTTGTGGATTGAGTAAGACTGTTTTCAGTGGCAGGACAACACACTGCAAAAAAGGCCTCTCAAAAAATAAAAAAAAAACAAAAACAATTTTGAGGTAAAAATGCCCTATTTTAAGTGAAATTATCTGCCAGTGCAGTAAGAAATTTTCACATACCAAGTTTTCTTAAAACAAGATGAAATATGAATCTTGTTCTAAGCAGAAAACACTAGTGTCAAGTATTTATGGCAAGATTTTTCACCTTATTGGTTTGAGAAAGAAGTTAAAGAGGCTTAACCTGGCTTGATTTAATATAAAAAGTGCTTAGAATAAGTTGTAATATCTAGATATGATAAATCAGGATGGAATATCTTGAAACAAGTAAAAAAAAAAGGCATCTTATTAAGTAACAAAATCTTAAAATTGGTCTTTTAAGATGAATCTGCTTAATTCAAGTCAGTTTGACTATGCTAGAAAATCCTTTTTTGTAGTGCAGGCGCCATTCAGATCCACTAGCCTAGACTTAGACCTTGTCCACACGTAGCCGGGTATCTGATAAACCGAAGATGTTTTGCTGCGTTTTGACCTGTCATCCACACGAACACGCATCAGAAACGAGTATTCAGGGAAAACTCCGGCCAAAGTGAAGATTTTTGAAAACTCCGTTTATGCCTGTTTGTGTGGACAGAGATAACTGGGGTTTTGCGTTTTAAAACGTCACTGTCTGCGCCAAAAAATATGAATCTGCCCTGACGTCAAACGTGCGACATTTGTTTAGGCGACTGCAAAAGCCAAAGCCAAAGCCAAAGCCAAAGCAGACTATGGATCGGAGTCGTTTCTTGAGAGCTGTGTGTGTGTTGAGAGCAGAATTGCTTCTAAACTGTGTTTAGGAGCAATTCTGACTCCGAGTCTGTCCAGACAAAGGAGCTCGGCGCCATGTTTTCTGTTGTTTAAGTTTAGGCGAAAGTGACGGCGAAGTGAGGGCTCAATGGAAATAACGCCATCTACAGGTTTGGAATGCGTATGAATGTGGTTGAAAACGCAGATGTTCGATTATGTGTGGAAGGTATTTTTTTCGAAGATGAGGTGGTGTGGATAAAACAATTTTTATAAACGGAGGGGGGGAAA
Source organism: Odontamblyopus rebecca (assembly GCA_030686955.1). Taxonomy (NCBI): domain Eukaryota; kingdom Metazoa; phylum Chordata; class Actinopteri; order Gobiiformes; family Gobiidae; genus Odontamblyopus; species Odontamblyopus rebecca. The sequence goes on along the minus strand of CM060653.1, from coordinate 18,852,650 downwards.
TGTTCGGTTTTAAAAATACCCGGCTACGTGTGTACATGGCCTTAGTGACAATTGCAAATACAAGGACTGGATGGAATATTTAAAAAAGTGTCTCCACACATCTCCAACACTCAACTCACGAGGAAATGAGGCCCTATGTCCAAAATTCAGAACCGTCCCTTTAAACACTCCGAAATGATGTTGATGTTTCCTAATAGGTTCACTTTGAATTCTATGGGTTATTATGGGTTAAAGAAAAAATAAAAATAGAAAAATAAAATCACCTTGTTAAATTTGTGGTAATGTGGGGGCAGGTTGTGGATGTTCTGATCAGCTGTTGCTGCTTTCAAACAAACCAGTAAACAAACAGTATCTGTTGAAAGAGCGACGCTTCTGTCTTTCTCAGTTTCTCTCCATCTCCCTTGCTGTCCATGGTACAGTTGTAGGGAGTATAGTGTGAATATACAGTACTGTGCAAAAGTTTTAGGTGTGAAAAAGGTGTGAAAAATGCTGTGAACAAAGAATGTTTTCAAATATATAAATTATGATTGTTTGCTTTTTTCAATTTACAAAATGCAAAGTGAGCAAACAAAAGAAAAAAGTCCTTCAGAACTCTCTTGAGCATAAAGAAGAAGAAGTTGTGTTGGTGATGGTCTGGCCCCACAGAGCCCTGACCTCAACATCATGGAGTGTGTCTGGGATTAACATGAAGAGACAGAAGGATGTGAGGAAACTCCATCCACACAAGATCTGAGCTTAGTTCTTCAACATGTTTGGAACAAAGACCAGCCCAGTTCCTTCACAAACTGTCTGCAAGTAAACCTAGAAGAACTGATGCTCTTCTAAAGGCAAAGCTCACACCAAATACTGAAGTGATTTAGATTTCTCTTTTGCTCATTCACTGCATTTTGTTGACTGATGAAAATAAATGATGAACACTTCCATTTTTGAAGGCATTCCTAGTTTACAGTGTTTTTTTCCCCCCCACACCTGCTTATAACTTTTACACAGTTCTGTAGTCCTGTACCTCTCACTGTTTGAGCAGAGCTGTAGGAGCCTGTTGGAGGTGCAGTGGGTGAGTTGCTGTACAATTGTAGGGAGTATTATCTGCTCCTCTATAGTCTGGTGCAGTGGGTGAGCAGGAGTGTCCATGATGGAGAGCAGTTTGTCCAGTGTCCTTCTGTGTGTCCTCCAGAGTTGAGTGAGTTTGTCAATATCAGACACATAAAGGGCTATAGAATAAAGACACTAGAACAAAGCCAAATATTATAAAGTTGCACATTTAGTTCACTTTAGTAAACTACGTGTGCCAAGGTGAGAGAGGGAGACGCCGGGGGAGTGCCCTCTTATAAGCCCAGGTGCCCCCTGATGGCAGAAAGCAGCAGAGACACACATCTACATCTGCCTCTCTCTGTATATATCACTCTGTCTCCCTCTGTCTCCCTCTGTCTCTCTATGTCTCTCTGCCTCTATCTCCCTCCTCTCTTTCATATTCCACTGCACATTATGTCTCTCTTCTGTCTTCTACTGCAATTAATTCTCAGTGCACAGGCGCACATGCTCCGCTCCCTCCCGCCTCACCGTAATCGCGAAGATCACACAATTAAATAAGAAACAAATAAATAAATAAAAAATGGGGGACCTCTTTGGAGAATTTGTCGTCTAAATGAAATGTAGCAGCAGCAGAGCAGGAGCATGTTTGACTCAGAATCATTTCAGTTCATTTCAGGTTGAGTGATGCCAAATATTTGCTCTGCTGTTTTATCAGACCACAGGGTACAGTAACAGACTACGGGGCTGTGTCTATGAGCCCCGTGCAAAATGTTATTGTGAGGCACTTTGCTAAACTACAATTAAGAGTACAGAGACATGATAATGTTATGGAAATAACTTCTCTGTATTCCATTTTGAATGCTAAAATGTCTTTGTTTGTAAGTGAGACTGCAGGGCAGACTATAAGATTTCCTCTTCAGATACACTCTGCCATATGCACAAATATTCAGTCAAATATTCAGCCAAATAAAGCCCCAAACACAGCCCTTTCACCAGTGTGAATAAGGGCCCTGGGGCTTATCGGCGCAGGACGTCTTGTATCTCTGAGGCTGACTGTGGGTGCAGTAGTTTGAGGCGATATTGTTTGCATGGACACTGGACCTGACCCTGGTTTATGCACTTTGTCCTCTGGTTCTTTGTCCTGGATTTTCAGGTGGACTTTCTCTTGAACTTTGTCCTGAACTTTGTCTATCTCCATCTTGTACTGGATTTTGTTGTGGAAGGGCACCTCTACATGAGACTGGATCTGGACTTTGGACTTTCCTGGCTCTTATGCTCAGATTTTTCCTAGTTTTGGCGCAGGAGTATTTCCAAGGTTCTCTCTAGGATCCTCCGCTGCACATTGCTGTTGTCGACCATGTTCTTGATTGAGGTTTTGGTTGCAACAGATCCCAGGAAGGACAATGGACATCTCAGTCCAGAAAAGCGCAGTACAGGGAACAGCAAAGATACTGCGCAGAACTCTCAAGCTCCCAGACCTCTGGTAGAGGACCTGAGCTGATGAGGGTGAGAGAGACCAACCACTGTGGAAGGTGAGAAACACGTTTATATATATAATTTTGTGTTATATATATAATTTACAGCTGGACCTACCTGCAACACTTCACTGGGCCGTTTGAGATGTGGAGGGTCACACTCCAGGTCAGAGGTCATCACAGATGCACTGAGTCTCTGCTCCTGGACAGGCTCATGTTTGGCCGGAGGAGGCAGGGTCATAGTTAAAGAGACATTTAGTCCCTCTGCTCTTAGTGCAGTCTTCACTGCTGTTGGAGGCAGTGGTCCTAAAGGACACAGTGTCCTGTGTGTGGACACTTTTGATTTGACTCTCTCTATATATATCAATTAGAAACAAGCAATATTACTGGGAGCTGGAAACTGGCCTGTAGGCCAAAATCTGCCTGTGTATAACTGAGCCATGGCCCTTTGGTAGAGTCCAGGCAGGGGGTGCACTACAGCCTTTTACATTGGCATTGTCTTGGCAGGTTTATATATCCACTTAAAGGGAGGGTATGTAAAGTTTATATTTTACATTTCAAATAGAGCTTGGATACGGGACATGGTGTTGAAGTTGTTTATGTTACAATTTATAGTTTATGTACACGAGTCTCATTTGAGTTGCCTGTTTCAATTCTGAAAACTAGTTCAAACCTAAAATGCCTCTCTCTCATCTGAAGGGAACCCCAGCACCTGCAGTCAGTCATGAGTCAGTGCTAGTGCAGCCTCTACAGCTCAGAGAGGGAATCCATGAGGCCTGGTCTATCCATAAACTGAGACTGAGACAAACTTGGGTGTGTCTTTATCTACAGGTTAAGGCTCTGGTGACACAGGTTCAGATGTGATTATAGTACATTTTATTAAACTTTTAAAAGCTCAGGCTGCGTACAGTTCCTTTAAAGGTACACTGTGTCACTTTGCAGAGTGGAATTGGTTACCTGTTCTTGGAGATTTGATTGCGTTGCCCGAAATGTTGCACAGTATGACATTAAACTTATCTGACATTTATTCAGTTGTTTGAATAAAGACATAAACACCACCTCCTGCAGGAAAGAGGAGAAGAGATGGAGGAGACCATGACAGAAAGTGGAATCTTGGTGAGTTCCAGTGCATTGGAGGTGACCCGTGCCTTTAGCCTGGACTTTTCCACCCCACTAGGCCGGTGTGCAGTCAGGTGTGAACACAGAGACAGCCAATGTGGAATCAATACAGATGTGCAGCGCGCTATTACTGACACTGCCTATGGACTAAAGCAAGTGTGGAGCTGAAACATGCCAAAAATATCAAATAAAGATGACAACACAGCTACAAAAATGCAAGACTGAAAGTAGAATTCAAAACCAACTAAGTAAGTAAACAGAGAAAACAACATACTAACATATTTTATACGTTTCGGTTTCGATTTTGCCTCTCTGAATCTGTCCTCTCCCTTCGCTCTTCTACCACACATTGCATCAGGTCTGTCAAGTTGCCGTGTGCGGTTTCGTATCATGTTTTTGTATATTTATAGAGAATTGTCTTGCAGAAGTGCGGGCGACCACCTCATGATGTCACGTATTACCACCTGACGTCATGAATTTTCAGGGTTTGTGTGTTAAACATGTAAATGAAACAAAACACAACTCCAGGTCTGTTTGTGACGAAGAAACGACAAAAAAATAAAAAGCATAATTTGGACCTTTTACATTTAGAGTTTATATATAACATTTTGGTTGCTAAAAGGTCCAGTAGTTTCTTGGTACTATAATAAAACTATAATAAAAAATCTTTTACTTTTCAGTTTGGTTCATGTATTCGGCTTGTAAGTCTGACGTCACACATGACTTCCAGGTCCAATGAAACATTTGTTCAGTATGGTCTATGGTTCAAAATGATAAAACCGGAGAACATTTTCACCATCACCTCCTTTTTTAGTGAGGTTCCTACTAGAGCATGGAAATCCGATGAGAATCTGATGTGTTCGGACGGTATGGACAAATATTTAGAACTTATGTTTGGGTTCAGGTCGGACTCGGACACATCGGCGCTTCAGCTGTTTCCTGTCTACAGTAGAACCACTCGCTCTGAGACTCTGAAGTGTTCAAAGATCAGAGCTCTGCACTTCTAGTTTAGACATAAGTCAAAACTGTGTTATTATTATTTGTGAAATGTGGTGCAATACTTCAGATACAGGATTTTAAAGCAGAAAAGAGGCGATAAAGTCCACAAGATGTAGAGTCACTGTCGCTGATCTGCAGCTTTACGATCCGCGTGCTGTGTGGATGTAAACAAACACATATGAGGAGCAACTTTCAAGCCAAAACTGTGTTGTTAATATTTGTGAAAAGTGGTGCAACACTTCAGAGATCAGTGTCATGAAGTTGCAGTTTCACCTCCACCCGTGCACTGTGTGGATGTAAACAGGCACATGGGGGACGACTCTCGCCTTTTTGCGTCTAAAGAACGTCTCAAACTGATTTAACAGTGCAGTTTTGTTCAGAGAACAATGTCTATAGATAATTTACCACTTTACAAGTGGTGAGTCGGCAAATAAATTCTTCTCATTATTTTCTCTATATCCTGAGTTTGTATTTTGTGTCTCTGTGTGGGAGCCTAACCAGAAATGATGAGTTAGCGAGTAATTTCTAAGTGAATACACTGTTCGGGTTTAGATATTTCTCTCTGTTGTGGACATAAATAGCAATGGGAACACATGTAATGTGGCGTTTTGGAAGAATAGCTACGGGAGATAACTGGAAAATGAAAGAATAACAGTTTCTCCTCGCTATTTGTATTGGTTTCTGTTCAAACAGCGGGACACGACACTTCGGGCCAAATTCTGCATCGCGGCTGTGGATTGGACCTGGAAATAAAATGATGACGTAGCGACTTACAAGCCCCATTGGAGTAGAAAATACAGTTACCTGCTCTCAAATGTGGTGAAGTAAAAGTAAAAAGTACACACTGTAACATCTGCTTAGGTAAAGTACAGAAACCTTTTTTTCCCTTTACTTAAGTCTAGTATTTTACATTTTCTTTATGTTTCACCACTGTTCAGATCTCTGTAATTACCCGAACTCTCCACATGAAACTAAAACTGACACAAAGTTCAGCCAATTCTCTGAGTCAAAACAAACTTAAGTGGAATTACGAATGTTTCTAGATTTAAGAAAATGTATAAGGACAAAATAATGATGGACTACGTAACTGAGGAAAGTGTTTAAAGTTAATAAAAGGTAAACCACGAGAAATATAATGTAATATATTTACATATGGCTCATTGGTGACTTGGGTTGGTTTTTGGGGTGAGGATTAATTATTAAAGAAATATTATATTTTTTGATCTGTGAAAGGAGCAGAATTTATAAGATTTATTTTCTTCCTGTTCCTTTTGTTCATGCAGCAAAGACAAGGCAAGTTTTTTTTTTAAATAAAAAAATAAAAAAAATAATTTGTTTGTTATGTAATTAAAGATATGGGTCTGTTAACGGTAAAAGTTTGGGTGACTCAGTGCTTAGTGGTTGGCTTGGAGGATGGATTGTGTCCTTTGGCAAGACACTTCACCCGCCTTGCCAGTCATAAAGCTCGAGTGTGTGTGTGTGTGTGTGTGTCGCTCATGGTTGGAGGGGAGGGGCTGATGGTGCAGATTGCCAGCTATAAAAATCCAATTCAAAATCAACTATACCGACAAAAAACTGCAAATATTCCAAACCAGCGACGCTATAAGACGTGAACATGAGTACTGATAATAAGATGTGCACCAAAATGGCCGCCTTATTTATGGAATTGCATTAAACACACAGAAATATCTCCTCATTAGCAGAAATCCAAAAATTCCACCGCCCCCCAGCTAATAACGTTAGCTCAGCCTCATGTGGTCACGAGCTGTCAGGACTACAGTGACAGCAGGAGACGAGCTCCGAGTGTAAGAAGAGTGAATCATGGACGCTTTTCTGACGCCTCTTGTCATAATTAAGTTTGTCCATTTCTGTGGATAGACACTCACCACAGTCTGTACAAGTTAGAATAGAAAATGCTATAACTAACTTATCTGTCACTATGGAGGAAATATGGAGACAGGCGATGCAGTTTATTTTTATAATTTAATAAATCTTTGTGAAGTTTAAAGTCATGGGTTTATTAAGTGGCGATGTCACCTTTGGGTCCAACCAGAGACTTCACAGATATCGAGCTTTGTTTTCATCAAACAAGAGACAGTCACCTTTCAAAAGGTCTAAAACCATAAAAATATCATATATGTATATAATGCAGTAACAGTTTAGCATAAAACCAGTTTGTATCTCACTAACTACTACAGGGCCGCCTACAGGGGTCCAGAATGCAGCAGCTCACCTTTCAACGGGAAAGAAGCAGAGGGACTATTGTGGCTCAACAAGAGGGACCCAAAAAATAGACCAGGGGGGAGGCTGTTGTGGATTTTTAAATCTGAGAAGAAAAAAAAAATGGAGAAAAGTTGTTTTAAATCAAAGAGTCTGGATTTATTAAAGCAATTGTGCCACAATTACAAAGAAAATTAAAATGAAACCTTCTGTCCCTCACGCAAGGTCCATCTATCCCTAATCTAAATGGCAAAACAAAAACAGCTTCTTATACAGTCAACAAACGTCATAACATCAACATGAGGTAGAACATACAACAGTATATTTAAACAACCTCCAAACGGAGACGACTTGTCTGGTTCAGGTGAGGCACTGAGCAGATTTGCCCCCAGGATATCACTATTTCTAAATGATAAGAATGAACAAAGAAACAACTCATTGTTTTCACGATTCAGGATAAAGACAGAGCAGAGTGACCTGCCTTAAGATTCCCCAGGAACAGCAGATTACACCATCACGTATGGCAGGAATACAGAAATGCTTTAGCAGTTGTTAGTTAACAGTATCTAAACCCATGAAATACATTCTGTATCTTAAATAGATTACAACAAAAACAAAGTAAAAGATTTCCACCTCAAGTCCCAGGAGCTTGGAAGCAGGGTTTACCAGTCTTCAACTAAAAAACTGGAAAAACAGGACACGGAGGTAAGTGTGGATAAATACAAAATGGTAAGTAACTACAAAAGTTCAAGTAGCCGACTGGATTCACCATCAAACTAGGGTGAACAATCTGGCAGCTGCTGTCGACAGATCTCTGGATAAAAAGGGCTCAGGTTTGGTTGTAGACGGGCTTCAGGTGAGCAGCTGCCGGTGAGAACTCCGCCCACACACAGGGAGAGGAGGAGGGAGCACAGAAGAAGGAGTGTCACCGCCAGACACATGACAGGGACCACATCACTCCTCTTCTTAAATCCCTGCATTGGGTCTCTTTTTTGGAATCCATTTTATATTTGTAATGATTGTTTTTACGAGTCTTAATGGCACCTTCCTATTTACTTGAACTCCTTCAGCCCCATGTCCCATCCAGAGGTCTGTGTTCTGCAGACCAGCACCTCCTGGTTGTTTCCAGGACCAGGCTGAGGACCAGAGGAGTCAGGACCTTCTCTGTGGTTAGTGCAGTGACTGTGGTACACTTTGCCTTTGCACATTAGAACTGCACAGTCACTGGAGCACTTTAAATTAGGACTGTCAAACGATTCATTTTTAAACCTCAATTAAGATCAGAAATTCCATAGTTAATCACGATTAATCACATATTGAATTGCATGTTTAAAATTGTGTTATTTTGCATTTCAAGACAGTTTTAAACCCATAACGTAAAGCAATTCTTACCCATTTAGCAATCGCTGTAGTTATTTTCTTTGCCGTGTGATTATCCACAGGTCTGTAGTGACTTTGCCAAATGGTCGTTTGTTGGATCTGAGGTTTGCTTGGCTGGGACGATCCAGTCGCTGCACCTGGGGGTTTAGCTTGGAGGTGCTAACTTAGACTAGACGTACTTCACTGGTGCTGAAACTCTGCTTGACACAGGCTGCATTTAACTCTTGACTTGTCAGTTGTAGCATCTGGAAGTTTTTTAAAGTCAAATAAACAATTCAAAAGTCCAGAAGCGTCAGCGGTAAGTTTACTGAAACATGGCGCTCTGAAGTTCGAAAGTGAAGGAGCTGCCTACAGATGTGTAGATGGGATGAAAAGTCGGTGAACTCTAACCGCAAGTAAAAAAAAAAAAAAATCATCACGTTTTTAGAAGGGACAACTCTAACAACTCTAATCGAGATTTAAAAAAAGTATCACATTATGGATTACATTAATCTAGTTGTGATTAATGAGTTAACGTTGACAGCCCTAGTTTAAACCCTTCCTTAAAACAAACCCTTTCTCCCTTTTGAGTTAGGAAGAAACACCTTGGGACCTTGCTGTTATAATTTTTATAATTTTAGTTCTGCTTGATTTTCTTATTGTATGTTTTATTTCACTGTAAATGTTGTTCAGCACTTTGGTAAGCTTTGGAAGTTTTAAATGTGCTATATAAATATATTTGCATTATTTGTTCACTCCACACTCTGTGGTAAGATACTATTGTAGTCACAGCCGTCCTGGGGCAGACTGAGGGAAGTGAGGCTGCCAATCTGCGTCATCGGCTCCTCCGTCCACCACCAACCCTCACACATACGCACACCAAAGTCAAACTAGGCAATGTGGGTGAAGTGTCTCACCTAAGGACACAAGTTTTGGCCCACACAGGATTATCAGTGTGTTTATCTCTCTAACCGCAGTTCACCACTCACCGCTTTTTACCTCAGTCGTGTAAACTTTCTCAGTTATAACCTTTTTAGCATTTATGACCAGAAGAGTCACAAAGCACATTTAACAAATTCCAAACCATTTCAAGGCCCTTTCATTATTGTTATTGTCTTTTGCTCTGCTTTGCGTCCCTCCTTCTTTCAGAGAACCTTCAAATAGCTTCTTATTTGTATCCTGTGTCTCTCAAATGCAGAAAACATCTCCCCTCGAAAGTTCTCGTAGCATTCAGAAGAGAATAAAGAACTTCTCTTAGCTGGGATAATGAGATAAATGCTGCAGAAATCCACTGTTCCTCAATCCTCTGTTACTTTACTGTGACACTTTAAAGGGCCCTTTTTACGCTTTTATTATCTGTGTTAAAATGTTGTTTCCTCATCAAAAACCTACATGGAGTTGTGTTTCATTCAGGAAGTGCTCCACAGTGTGATTAAACCTTATACACCTTATAGTAGTAGTAGTAGTAGTAGCCTTTATTTGTCAATTCCTTCATATGTACAAGACATACAAAGCAATCGAAATTGGCTGAAAATATAAGCTGCATCAACTAATTTTTAACTACATTTATACATCATCTGGATGATTTCAACCCTTGAACTGCTGATCTCTACTGAACTAAAGGTAAGAGGTAACTTAAAAACTACCACTACATGACATCACAACGTGCAACAGAGCATTTTGAGCTTTGAAGACGTAACCAGACTAAAAATAAAGAATTACTCAAACATGTGTGAATGAAACAAAACACAATTCCAGCTCCATGTTTTTGAGGAGGGACATTATAACCTTGCTAAAAACTCACAGGTCAATTTTGTGTAATATAGGATCTGTAAAATAGCAAATATGTGGAAATTGGTTTATCAAAATCTGAGGAGATCAAGAACCACATGGAGATCAGGTTAAAATGCTATGGTAACGCTTGTAAACATTTAAAAAATGGCTGTTTTGACCAGTTTTTTGGTTAATATCTCCATAATTTGACCTTTTGGAATGAAACCAAAACCTATTCCTCACTGTTTTACAATTTAACAGGAGAAAAATCCTCCACACTTCCCGCTGAGGTTCTGGACAGGAACCAGCCGGCAGCCTGGCACCATCTCGTTTTAATCAATAGAACAGTGATAAGCCCATCGGACATAAGCTGTGTGGAGCAGGGCCTGTCAGAGCGGAAGGAAAGAGCCCAGACGAGGTGCTCTGACCCTGGGGACGGACGGGTCAGAGGCTGGCTTTAAAAAGAACCAGCAGAGACCTCCATCAAGCAGAGTTTAGCCTCTCCTCCTGCTCCCTGCCTCCATCCATCCACAGCACATGTCTCTGGCAACTGACTCGACATTTTAGCTGTAAGATTAGAAGTAACATCATTTTTATTTTTCGATGTGACCCCTGGGAGCAGTCGTCTTGCTCTTTTGTACCGTAATTTCCCGACTATTGAGCGCACCCGAATATAAGCTGCATCAACTAATTTTTAACTACATTTTAAAAGTGTACATATCTAGCAGAGAGATGTGTTTTAGTGGACTGAAGGTAGCACAATTTGCAGCAATGCCACCTGGTGATACAAGGACACAATATTTTCACAAAACACATAACACAAAATAAACCAACATACAGTACACATTTAACAGATTAACACAAAAAAAAACATGGAGATACACCGAAGAACTTTCATTGTGGCACGCCACCCAAACACGCCTAGGACAGCCCAACGCCGAGACACAGATGCTAAAAACACAACCCATTACTGAGCCAACAAGATGATTTCCGGCTTACCCCCACGATGCTGCACACTCTCTGCAATTACTGGGCTTGACGCCTTGCAACAGTAACCTTAGTGCGGCTCAACGTGGTCCACTCGGGGCCTTGCATCTTACAGCCACGAACAGCTCCGTCAGAGGTCGGAGTTCAGGAGCGGGGACAAGCAATTTCAATTTCTTGTATGTCTTGTACATGCGATGGAATTGACAAATAAAGGCATTCATTCATTCAAGCGTAGCGCACAGCACCCTTTTTATAGGCAGGTTTTTGACCAATAAACGATACTATTACACATATATAGGCTGCGTCCACGTCTTCAAGAACATTTTCAAGTTCAGGCCGTCTGCTTTTATTGCCTCTGAAAGCTGTTGTCGCCTATTTGAGTCAGTGCTGCCGTCTCAAACGCCTCACCATCGGCTTACTGATGCCGAGCTTACGTGCAGCAGCTGTAGGTCCTTCTTTCACAGCCAGATCAGATTCTTTTCACAGCCTTTAACTTAAAAGCAGCATCATCTGCATTTTTTTCGTTTGTTTTCCATGAAGAGGGTGTGTGCATGAAGCGCAAAAAAACTGTTCAAAACATAATCAAACTAGAATCTTCCTCAGCGACAGCGCATCATCTTTTCCACCCGACTGTCTCGCTCTTACACCGTCGCTTCACGTTCCACTGCGCATGTCTCCTGCAGAAAGAACCGCTGTCCTGTCTGGTATCATGTCTCCTGAAAGAGCTGCTGTCCTGTCTGGTATCATGATTCCTGTACAAAGAGCTGCTGTCCTGTCTGGTATCATGTCTCCTGCAGAAAGAGCTGCTGTCCTGTCTGGTATCATGTCTCCTGCAGAAAGAGCTGCTGTCCTGTCTGGTATCATGTCTCCTGCAGAAAGAGCTGCTGTCGTGTCTGGTATCATGTCTCCTGCAGAAAGAGCCGCTGTCCTGTCTGGTATCATGTCTCCTGTAGAAAGAGTCACTGTCCTGTCTGGTATCATGTCTCCTGCATAAAGAGTCGCTGCCCTGTCTGGTATCATGTCTCCTGCAGAAAGAGTCACTGTCCTGTCTGGTATCATGTCTCCTGCACAAAGAGCCGCTGTCCTGTCTGGTATCATGTTTCCTGCACAAAGAGCCGCTGTCCTGTCTGGTATCATGTCTCCTGCAGAAAGAGCTGCTGTCCTGTCTGGTATCATGTCTCCTGCAGAAAAAGCCGCTGTCCTGTCTGGTATCATGTCTCCTGCAGAAAAAGCCGCTGTCCTGTCTGGTATCATGTCTCCTGAAAGAGCCGCTGTCCTGTCTGGTATCATGTCAGTGTCTGGGAGGATTTCAGCAAATTTCAGGCTCTTTCGGTAACTCTAACTCTGGTAAACTCCAAAAATGTGCATTGGGCATGTGAGAAATTGAAGAGGTCAATGATGAGTGCGTTGCTCCAAAAATAGTATTTATAGTAGTAGTAATAGTATAGGAGTATTGTTTGGATGAAGTGTCCAGTACATAGCATACATTCTACAGTCCGCCCTAACTATCTCCAACAGCATCATTTTGTTCTTAATTTTGCTTTTAAATCTGCCCCTTTTACCCTATAATGAAGTGTTCTACATCCTTTTGTTCAGTGCAGCCTGTTATTTCACAATCTGCTGCTGTAGTTGTGTCATGTGGCTGTAATAAAAGCTACAGGACCAGAAATAGAGATGAAAAAAAAAACTGAAATTAAAATTCACACTCTTTTATACAAATACAGCAAACATGTATACAACAACTTTTTGGACATAAAAATGCTTAATTTAAGGCCTTAGCTACAAAAATGCAAAATATCAAGTCTGTAAGTAAAAACAAAAAAAATCCAGTCGCCCCATTACTTTTCTGGTGCCAGTCCTGGAAACAGCTCCTGTCAGGTCCAGGGCCAGAGCCACAGCACTTCTGCATTTCCATGGTGTTAATTACATTTGTATTTGTTCATTTTGAGTGAAATAATCCTTTCAAATAAAAACAGAAAGGGATGTGCAATTACGCAGACCAAGATGCGTAATTTGCCATGTATGTGAGAATTAATTCCACTTAGAGTGACTTTTTCAATTGTTATAAACATACACGCTTGAGAGGAGTCGACCATCTTGACTCACTTCACTCTTTGGCAAAGTTTGGCTCGATCAAAATGGACGGAGCGCATGAGTTTGGGGAAAACAAAGTTCCTATTGGACATTTGTTTTGTTCACGTCATCACACAGCGTGAGTGTGACGTAGGATAAAGCCTCAGAAATGTACGGAAACCTCTATGTCTGCACTGTCAGAGGGAAAAAAGTAAATTTCTATTTCTTACGGTTAGAAAGTTATGCACGGTTATATAAAAGATATTCCTCGGAATAATATACGATGTTGTAGGTCTTTAAGTGTTAACGTAAATTAAAATAAAAAAATAAACCAACGCTTAACTTTTGTAACCCGTTTGACTTCTATTTCCTCTTTTAATACACCAGGACAAAACTGCAATTTGGCACAACTGTATTCTCACCTACCCTCTTCTTAAGTAGGGTCGGGCGGTAATACAGAAATACCAAGGTATCAAAGAGTAGCAACAGTTTCAGTTTCATTAGCGTCATTTAGAAATATAATATTAGGAGCATTTTGGCATCAGGCCGAATGACAGGGGAGAGACGGCAAATGTTGACGGAGCTACAGGCCAGAGATCCCACCACAGTCGCTTCGAGGAAGAACATAAAAACCTGACTGACGCTTCGTGTGTGATGTAGAGCCGAAAAGTTTGCGATGGAGACGTTTTATTGAACGCCGAGAGTCGAGAGGGGACGAGGCGCTGAAGAGGAGAAAGTTCCCGCTTGAGGGCGAAGTCAGACTTTCACAGAGGAGACGGTCACTTCTCCGAGTGCCGAGAGCGTGGAGTCTGCCAGATACAACATGCTGCAGTGGGAAATATCACATGCCATGGACTGTCGCCTTTTACTTTTTATTCCCGAATCTGCCTCTTCCGCGCCTTTCTTGTTTCAGCGTGTCCCAGATCATTAAATGGAGGGAGATATGCGCTGGTGAAGTTTGGTTTGATTAGAACTTGTGCCTCATCTTCAAATATAATGCTGCTGTTTTACTTTCTGAATGGTTTAGGTGCAAGCGACAAATGCCGAAAAGGTTTAACAGTATCAGAATTTGGATACTTAGAATATTACGTGATGCCAAATGAACCTAAACTACATTCTCCGCACGGGACCTCCTCTTCTAGCTCATTTCTGTTCCTCCGTTTGACCCTCAGACGCACACTTCCTGACGACAAATACTTCTCGCTGTCATTTCCTTACACTCCCCCTTCCTCCCTCCTTCCCTCTCCTCGCCTGCCTCCCTCCATCCCAGGCGCCCCCTCCTCGTTAGCATTTAGATAGTTGAGAGCAGAGGAGCTTGGGTAATAGGATTTCGCTCCCTCTCCGATCGCACCAAGTCAGCTGAAGGAAAAGGGATTAGGGTGCTAGAACAACCGATGATAGAAGAAATATATATGTGTGTGTATGCGTGTGGGGAGGGGTCTCTCATTAACCCCGGCCTCCGAAGCATCGACGCTACAGAGGTGATTGGAGATTATCACATTTAGAGATACTTATTCCGATGCGGCCGCGCGATCCAGGTCAGCAGCTGTTTCCGAGGTCCCGTACGCCCCCGAAAGAGGGAAGCGTGGAGCGGGGCCCCCTCCCCGTGGTCCTCTGATCTCCTAATTCTGCTTCATTTAAACTTCATCAACTGTTCCACTGGACCGGAAGCATGGAGAATGGAGCGGCTCGCATGGAAGCGGCTGGTTCTCGCTCTCCCTCTTTTGTTGTTGAGCCGGTGTCGGGATACGGCGCGCAGACCCGGTGCTCCGGTCTAACCCTGCCAGCCCACATGGCCCTACACCTGCTCCGAGAAACGCCCGGTTTGACTCGATAGATTTCGTTACACTTAAACACAGCAACAAACAACGTCTAGTCAAGTTAAGATGAAAATTTTACCATGATTTGAGTAAATTTCACTTGACAAGTAAAATGATCTGCAGTGGAACAAGACTTTTTGTACTTAAAATATGAAAATACATCTGGCTACACTTAAAACAACAAAACAAAACAACAACTTTTTGGACTTAAATAAGAAACAAAATCGAATAAAGTAAAATGTTCTTAACCCTTTTAGCACCATAATAATAGTTATATTTATTGCAACACCTGGTCTTTTTTTATTTTTTATTATCATTCTTATTTTTTTTACAGACTTACTTACTATGAACTAGATATTATGTGTTCTTAATAAAGACTGAATTGAATTGTCTATTTTTGTCAATAATTGTGTCAAGGAATGTCCTATGTCCAAATAATAGCAGTAGAAGTAGCAGTAGAAGTATTTACCAGTCTTATGTAATTAAATACCTAAAACTGTGTGTTATAAGACAAAAAAGACAGAAAGGAACTGAATTTTCTTCAACTTTCAAGCCCTGTTTCAAGCCCCGTTTCACAGCTTTCAGGGGCAGTTTGAATGATTAAAATTGCACGAAGTAGTGACAAGTTGTGGTAATTTGAAATAGTGAAGTCACTGGTGATCCCTGTGGTAGTAAAAGGGTTTAGATTTACCTCTGTCAATTTCCCACTGCGCATGTGAAACCCCAAAAGACTCGATCGCCGATGTCGTTTCTAATCCCATTTATTTACAAGTGAATGATATTTTTGAAAAACGTTAAAAAATACATTCCCGAACCATTTTCTTTCAATAACATTCAGTTTCTCTTCCTCACCATCAGTAGTCGATCCTCACTTGTTGCTTCTGCTGGAGTCGATAATCGAGTCTTTTGGGCTTTGGTCTGTGCAGTGGGAAATCAACAGAGGGAAGTGTAATTCTGTTTATAAAAGTTGTTTTCTAACGTTTCCAGACACTAATGACACTCAGGCAGAGAGTTTTGTTTGTTAGACTCGTGGCTGTTGTAAGATGGGTTAAAGTGGTGTGAAGCTTCTTCAGTATGAAGCAAATTTTATGTGGAAGTTAAGAACTTGCCCCCATCACTACACTAGTTTGTTGCCTTGACAGACTCAGTGCCACAGTGAGATCTCCGCCGAGGCAACACTGATCTGTGCCGTTTTTTGGCTTTTGACAGAATTCGACCACCTCTAGCAACGGATTTTAGCTTCAAATGTGCCGGAGTTCAACTTTAAAACGATAACACTACTAAACTGTGGTATTTGCAGAAAGGTTTGTAATATTTTTACTCACGTCTCTTTGGTCTGTTAGATTTTTGTGTCTGTGTCACAGGTGGGACCAAGTCATTGGTTTGTGAGACTAAAGTCAAGTCCCAAGTCCGAGTCAAATACAGACAAGTCCAAAGAAGAGAGGGAGTAGAGAGGGAGAGGGAGAGAGAAGGAGGAGGAGGAAGGGAAAGAAAGGGAGTAGAAAGGGACGAAAAAGTGAAGAAAGGGAGATAAAAAGAAGGAGAGGGAGAGAAAGAGAAGAAGGTGAAAGGGAGAGAAAGAGAAGGAGAGAGGGAAAGAAAGAGGAGAGAGGGAGAACAGAAGAGAAAGAGAAGGAGAGAAGATAAGGAGAGAAAGAGAGGAGGAAATAGAGAGAGAAGAGAAGGAGGGAAAGAGGGAGAAGAGAGCTAGAGAAAGGGAAAGAAAGAGTGAGAAAAAGTAGGAACCCTGTTTAAACTTTGTGTCCTCCTCACTGATCCCACACCGAAGGACCCTCTACCCTCTACCCTCCTACTTTCCTACCCTCTACCTTCCATGCCACTGTCCAGTGGTGTGGTGCTGAAAAGCAGATTAGTGTGTTAGAGTGACGGTGGTAAAGGCGCCGTCGGCTCCTGTGCCTCTTTCTCTCTCTCATTGTTTACAGTTTTGCAGAGTTCTGTCGCTCGCTCTGCCACACAATGGACCCGTCATTTAAAGGTCTTTTCTCTGGGGCGACACTGCGCTGCTTTTATGCCCAACGCCATGGCCCGTCCGAGGGGCACGGGGTCCCCAGAGGCCCCCAGAGGCTCCCAGCGGCCCCCCACCTCCACAGACATAAGGCGGGTACGCTGCAGTGATTAGACACACTTCTAATCTAGGGACGGAGGAGAGAAGGAGGAGAGAGGGAGATTGAAACAGAGGAAGTAAAGAGAGAGAGAGGAGAGGAGAGAGGGAGGATGGAGAGAGAGGAGAAAGAAAGGGGGAGGAAGAGAGGGAAAAGGAGGAGAGAGGAGAGGGAGGAGGGAGGGAGGAGAAAGGGAGGAGAGGTGAGAGGGAGGAGGGAGAGAAGAGGAGGGAGAAGGGAGAGAAGAGAGGGAGAGAAGACAGAGGAGGGAGGGAGGAGAAAGGGAGAAGAGGAGAGAGAGGAAAGAGGGAAAAGGAGGGAGAGGAAAGGGGGGAGAGAGGAAGAGGAGAGAGGGAAGGAGAAGAGAGGGAGAGGGAGGAGAGAGGAGAAGAGAGGGAGAGAAAGAGAGGGAGGAGAGAGAGAGGAGAGAGGAGAAAGGGAGGAGAGAGGGAGAAGAGAGGAGGAGAGAGGGAGAAGAGAGGAAGGAGATGAGTGGGAGCGAAAGAGAGGGAGGGGAGAGAGGAGAAGAGAAGGAGAGAGGGAGAGGAGAAGAGAAGGAGAGAGAGGAGAGAGGGGAGAGAGTGAGGAGAAAAGGAGGAGAGAAGTAGAGGGTGAGAAGAGAGAGGAGGGAGGGAAAAGGAGGAGAGAGGGAGAAGAGAGGAAGAGA
This sequence comes from Odontamblyopus rebecca, assembly GCA_030686955.1. NCBI lineage: Eukaryota > Metazoa > Chordata > Actinopteri > Gobiiformes > Gobiidae > Odontamblyopus > Odontamblyopus rebecca. The sequence goes on along the minus strand of CM060653.1, from coordinate 18,835,003 downwards.
AAGAGGGAGGCAAGAGGGAGGAGAGAGAGAGGAGAAGAGAGGGAGGAGAGAGGGAGAGAAGAGAAGAGAGAGGAGGGCGGGAAAAGGAGGAGAGAGAGGGAGGAGAAAGGGAAGAGAGAGGATGTGAAAGAGGGAAGAGGAGGGAGCAAGGGGGAGAAGAGAGGGAGAGAAAGACAGGGAGGAGGAAGGAGAGAGGGAGGAGAGAAGGACTGAAACAGAGGGAGGAGAGACGATGGAGAAAAAAAGAAGAAGAAGGGAATGAAAGAGGGAGACCTAGAAAGAGAAAAACCTAGAAGAAGTGATGCTCTTTTATATTTCTCTTTTGTTCATTCGCTGCATGTTGCTGATCGACAAAAATAAATGACGAACACTTCCATTTTCGACGGCGTTCCCGGTTTACGGCGTTTTTTCCCCCGCACCTGCCCGAAACTTTTGCTTGGCCCCGTACATCTGTGCCAGAAAACTACAGTCAACGCTTCAAATTGACACGTTATTTGTTCGGATTCACCTGCAGCGTCTGGCCTTAAAAACAATCCCACCGCCACCAGCACCACCTCCTCCTTCCTCCCACCTGACCAAACACCTCCTCTTCTTCTTCTTTCCTTCTCGTTTCCTCCTCATCATCGCCCCGCTCTCTCCATCACGGGCAGCTTTTTCTCCTCTCCCTCCCCCCTCTTCCCTTCCCTTTCCTCTTCCGCCCTCGCTCACATAAATCACGGCGAACGGGCCTTTCGATGATGATGCTAGTGGAGGCTGGGGAGCTCCAGACGCGGCTTAACTGATGATGTTTGCTTCTCCCCGGGCCTGTCTCCGCTCGGGGGGCGCTCTCTCCTGGGCCTCCCCCCCCTCACCCCTCTCTCCCTTCTCCACCTCCACCTCCTCCTCCTTTTCTTCACGAGCTATGGGTACGGGTAATTCCGGTGCGGTTACAAATGGATGCTGGGGCTCGGAGCATCGCTTACGCTGGCCCGTAATAGCAGGAGGCCCGGCGAGGAGGAGGAAGAGGAGGAAGAGGAGGAGGCGGAGGAGAGCCACGAGGGAGATGCTATAGTCCAGATGAATACGTTAGCATATTTTAGCACAATTAAAAGTTCATTTGTCTAAATCGGTGGACTTTAGCCCCGTTTAAGCCTTGTTGCCTTGCTGGTAGTTTCTTAAAGAGGGAGAATTAAAGATTGACCGCGGAAAGCCGGCAGCAAGACAGCGGAAAATAGTTTTGGGTTGTATTTGTTTATTTCTGGATGACGAAATAGAACAACAAGGTGATATTTCAGATCTGGTGCTGCACATCTGGTCTTGTTTATTTGGCGTCACAACAATGATAACGACAAGACAATGGGGTGTGAATACAGGACTGACTCATACATACAAACAATGAGATATTTAAAGGTGCTTGTGGCCATGGGAATGTCGTTGTCTTGTCTGCAATGTTCTATCTCCATGGACAGAAGCTTGTGGAACTGCTTGGCCAAGTTACTGGTCAAATCTGAGGAGAGGTGACCTTGTTCAAGGGATTTTGGAACAATAATGAAATGCCAAAGAGTTTTAAGGCCAAACTGTTGAACTGTTCTCTGTGAAGACAGTTCGACCGCAGAACAAGTCCTGTGATGCTTTATGGTCTTATGGTGCCTTCACGTCCTATGGTAATTAGCGTAAACACCGAAAACGACATCAAAATTGAACTTGAACACTCACTCATGAGCTGCCGAGATGAGCTAAACTTTGATCTGTCAGCATGGCAGAGATCAGCGAAGGTGTCATATACAACAGATTATTTAGCACATGACATATACAACATATTATTTAAAATATACTGAAATATACAGTTTATTATTTACTAAATATACTGCATAATATTTAACCTACATATAAAAAATATAAAATATACAGCAGCATATTATTTAGGCTACCATTTGCATTTTGATGCATTCTCTTCTTACTGTACAGCAAAAAAGGCCTATCAAAAAATTAGAAAATAAACAATTTTGAGGTAAAAAATGCCCTATTTTAAGTGAAATTATCTGCCAGTGCAGTAAGAAATGTTCATTTATCAAGTTTTCTTAAAACAAGATGAAATACAAATCTTGTTCTAAGCAGAAAACACTAGTTTCAAGTGTTTATGGCAAGATTTTTCACCTTATTCATTTGAGAAGGAAAATAAAGAGGCTTAACCTGGCTTGATTTAATATAAAAAGTGCTTAGAATAAGTTGTAATATCTAGATAAGATATATCAGGATGAAATATCTTGAAACAAGTAAGAAAAGCTCATCTTATTAAGTAAAAAAAATCTTAAAATTGATCTTTTAAGATACTCAGAATTTCCACTTTACAAGTGGATCATCTTTCCCATATCACGTAAAGGCACCGTTACAAACTGCAGAGGAGAAATCTGGAGTTTTATCTGTGATGCAACAATCTGGGCAATATGAACCAGCTCAGAGAAACGATTTTGGTTTAATATATAAAAGAAGGTATATTGTCCTTTAGTCTGCTATATAGGTATAATCTATAATCTATGACACCCATGGATCATTATGTTGTAATCTGGACATTTAAAACCACAATATTCATCTAAAAACGACTTAAGAAATGAAACAATCTGCTGACTTGTGTTAGAAAACAATGAGAGCCTTAAACGTCACCACAACAAAGCACCGCTGTGCTGGACCAGACTCTGCAAATCGTGCTCAAGCAGCAGAATTTTAACTAAAAAGATCAAGTATCTCATATGCTGTTAGGATGCTAGTTGTTGTTAGCATTACGGTGATAGCGAAATGCCACTCTGACCTCTAGAAGTTGTGAAAAGTGCTTGAAAACTGGATAATTGAGGTGCTCTGAATGCATAAGGTGAGTGAGGCATAACTTTGGACCACTGCAAACTGTTTCAAACGAATGAGTTCTGTTTTTCGGTGCATTTAAGTGCGAAACTTCAAACGTGCACATGTTTGTTCCCCGCAAGCCTCCTGCAGCCTGCACATGTGGACGCACCTGTGTTACATACGGAGCCACAGGTAAAACCAAAGCGAAGCACTTTTTCTGTCCATGCATCAAGTGTGAGGAGCCCGGGGAGAGGCTGGGGCCCACAGAGAGGAGAGACGGTGTGAGCGAGGAGCAGCAGGGGCCCTACCACATACACGACCACATCACAACAGATTAATGTGAGTTTGTAATGTAGGCCACACCATACAACCAGACACGCATTTACATAAACATATAGGTCCACAGGTAAAGTGAAGTTACAGTGTCCTATTTTAAAGGTAATAATGAATAAACAAGATTGGACTTTTTGTTTTACTTGGAACTATTTTCAGACTAACCAGGGAAGCACTTGGTCACAGGAGTCACAGTTGTATAATAAAGCAGCTTAAAGAGGAGGTATAACCAGAGCCGGTTCAGACCTCCATGGGGCCCTAGGCAGAATTCTGCCAAAGGGTCCTCCCGTATGGTTCTTGTTTTATTTAGTTATTTATTTAAAAAATCAGTACAAACATAAAGGTGCCAGCCCAGTACAAATCAGCAATATTTGATGGAAATGATGCTGGATCATCAATCAATCAATCACAGTCTGTGCAAAATGGTTTAGTCCCAGTTAAATCCAGTTTTAGTCCTGTTTTAGACCTGGTTTAGACCTGGTTTTAGTCCTGATTTTAGTCCTGGTTTAGTACTGGTTTTAGTTCTAGTTTAGTTGTGGTTAAATTCTGGTTTTAATTCTGGCTTAGTCCTGGTTTAGTAGGGGTTTTAGTTCTGGTTTACTCCTGGTTTTAGTTTTGGTTTAGTTCAGGTTTAGTTCTGGTTTAGGCCTGGTTTTAGTTCTGGTTTAGACCTGGTTTTAGTTCTGGTTTAGGCCTGGTTTTAGTTCTGGGTTAGTTCTGGTTTAGTTTTGGTTTAGGCCTGGTTTTAGTTCTGGTTTAAACCTGGTTTTAGTCCTGGTTTAGTTCTGGTTTGAGTTCTGGTTTAGTTCTGATTTAGACCTGGTTTTAGTTCTGGTTTAGGCCTGGTTTTAGTTCTGGTTAAAACCTGCTTTTAGTTCTGGTTTAGACCTGGTTTTAGTTCTGGTTTAGTTCTTGTTTAGTCCTGGTTTAGTATTGGTTTTAGTTCTGGTTTAGTTCTGGTTTAGTCTTGGTTTTAGTTCTGGTTTAGTCCTGGTTTAGTCCTGGTTTAGTACTGGTTTTAGTTCTGGTTTAGTCCTGGTTAGTCCTGGTTTTAGTCCTGGTTTTAGTTCTGGTGTATGGGTCCACGCAGCGTATACGAGAACTGGTAACGCTGAGGTACCGAGCCTCTATTGGTTTTCGGGGCCCTACGTAACGTGCGTAGTTTGGTTATTGGGTGAACCTGGTAGGGATCTGCCCTTTGGTCTGACAGCCCATTAATCCGATATCCCAGTATTCCGAAAATGGCCCATTGAGCAAAGATCTCATTAGTCCCACAGTCCATTAGTTTGAAAAAACAGAGCGATTGATCAGAAAGTCCATTAGTCCCAGCGTACACAGTAGAGATGCAGGGAGGACTTGTAACGTGCTGAGGATAAACCGTTTGTAAATTTGGGGTGAGGAAGAAAAGCAACTTCCACTGGCAGACAATTTCACTTGTCAAGATGAATCTACTCAAATAAAGTAAAATGTTTTTAATTTAAGTCATTTTAACTTACCTAGATGTTGTTTTTTCCAGTGCAGTCTCCTCTGACAGAGCCTCGAGTGACAGGCTCAGACACGTTTCTTTGGCTGATGAACTCTGCCAGAGGATCTGGAGCCAAATTATGCAGTACTTTATAAATCAAATTTAAGTCTGCAAATGTGTGAAGACTGTGGACCCTGTTGGTTGAAAATTTGGTGATGGGGCAGATTTATGAAGCTGGTGGAGAAAACGCCTTTTCCACAGACATTTTGTCACAGAAAACCATTAACCTGAAGTTTTGCAAACCTAAAGTTGTGAAAAAGGTCTATTTGGCCTGGAAAATTGCCTCCTCCTGCTTGTTTCCGTGGAGAATGTTACGAAATGTGCTTTTAACTTTCTGTTTCCATGAAATCGCACAGGTGACGTGCTACCTCCAGAAAGGTAAGTACTGTGCCTTTAATTGCAGATATTCCACTGTCTTTAGCAGCACATTTCAGAGTCCTCCTCAGGTCTGATTCTGACAAACCGCACCCGCCCAAACTCGTCATACCTCAATATGCACCCGAGCCATTTTCCAACAGAATTGAAATAAAATTCCGCACCCGATCCGACCATATATAAATCCATACCGACGCCTGAACCACACCTGAAAATCAGTCCGAGAGCCTAAAAAGAGCCACAACTTTATACTCTCCACTCGCTAATTTTCTTTTCAGCTCCTCAGGAGTCACTTTGAACTGCAGGACGTCACATGTGTGGTTTGAAAATGAAAGTGGCAGAGATTTCTGGGAATGTGCCCATGAAGGCAAAACATGTGGATTTCACATTTCATAATTTTGTAAAAACAACGGCACTTGTATTTCACTAAAACACAGCCCTGTTTTTTGTTTGCACATGATGTTTTGTAAACCGCAGATTAGACCCGCGCTCTTCTGCGTCCGACCCGACCCAAACCCACATCCAACACAGCACAACATTTTTCACGTGTTTCATTAAAATTTGCGGGTCTCTTCTATTTTTGCAAATTAGATGCAAATTGCAAAAGCAAAATAAATTTTAAGATATTTAACATCATTCAGCATCAACAGCAAAAAAAGGAATTACAAGGAAATGGCTAAAATCAGAAGCAACAACAAAAGACAATTGGCTTGATGTGATTCACAATATTTACGTTATGGAAATCAACTTTTGCTCTAAGATTAGAAACAGAGAAATTTGATAAGATATGGAAGGGTTGGCTGAATTTTGTCAAAATGATACGTTATTTTGAGTACTTATTTCCCCAATGTTCTGTTCGCTACCAAATTTAGTTTTTTCTTTTGTTTTTCCTTTTCTTTCAAAAAGTAAAAATGTGTATTTTATTTTGAAGATTAAGTTTTAGAAAATGAAGGTGTCTTAAACAATATTTGCATTCACGCGTATGTAAGTGTAATAATTGTCTTGAAAAACCAATAAACAAATAATTGAAAAAATAAATAAATAAATTTGTGGGTCACCCGTGCGGGACTCTAGCACATTTCACCATAACCTTGTGTATTTTCCTTCTCCCTTTTTGAACCCACCACCCCAACATGGCCGCCGCTGAGCTGTCACTTCCCATCATGCCTCCTGTACCTGTCTGACAAACCCTGACGCTACACAAGTACATGTAAACAACAAAAGTCAACAAACAAACAAACAAACAAACATCCCCCGCCTCTTCCTTACCCCAGATCTATGATGCAACGACTCGCAACCCACCCCCGCTTTAAACCTCCTCCGTCTAAACACAGCGGTTGTGGTAATTGTGTGTTTGTCGTCATTTCCTTCCATTAGGCGTATTTGCTTGTTTGTGACGCTCAGACATGACGTTGCATTTGTTAGCTAAAGACAATGTGACAGGCTAACGGCGGCAGCACTGCTAAATCGCGAGCAATGAGGGCAGGAAAAGCGGGTGAAGTAGGTTTGGGCTGGAGTTTACGACACGGGGGAACAGGGTTAGGAGGGAGGTTCAGGTAATGGTCGGAGATTGGAGGATCAATAATTGACAGGGTGCTCACTTTGCGGCGCTTGGACAAAATGGGGTGTAACTATGTAGTTTGGGCGCAGCCGGAAAACATGGAGCCAAATGATGTCTTTACGAGGGAAATGTCGACAAGCACACAGAAAGTTACAAGAGGAAGAGTTCCCCGTGTGAAAGTGAGGAGGGATATTGTTTAGAATGGAGAGGGCAAGTTTTCTGGATGTGGGTTTGCGCCTGAGTTTTAGGGAGGGAAATTCACTCAGGAATCGTAAATAAAATACAGATTGTAAATATTGTTTTCGGGTGATTCTAATGTTGACATGTGGACACATTTCTGTATCAATTATGAGTGTTTTTGTTAAGGCGACACTGCAGGTCAATAAGGAAAAAACTTCTCGTGTAGTTTACTCACATACATGAAAAAAAGAAGGTTATTTTTGATCATATAATGTTTTCATATATATAAAAAGAGGCATTTATGTGTAAAAACTTTTTGTAAATACAAAATTGACTATTTTAGGTGCCTGGTTTACATTTCTTCAAGAGGCCGAGCTAACAACAGAAGCTGTAGTCAAGTAGGGTATTAGTTTCAGAGTATTTTCTTGGTAGCTAACTCCTCCTTCAGGCAGATTTAATTTAGTGTCCTCCAGGATTCTGACCAGAACTAAAGAAGCAGTTTGGACGAGCTGTGAAACGTGTTCAACTAAATAAACATTTGTCCAGTTGACAGATTGAATTCTTTCCTTTGCCATTTCTTGCTTCTTATCCAATCCAATCCAACTTTATTTGTATAGCACATTTTACCAACACAAAGTCTTCAAAGTGCTGCACAGAGTAGGCACAAAATTAATTAACACTTTAATTGATATAAAGCATAAAATAAAATTGATATAAAGCATAAAATAAAAAAACCTTAAAATACTAAATTAGCAAATAGAAAACTAGCAAATAAAATCAATAAAAGACTTATTTACTATTTCAGTAAACTACTTACTGAAAAACTGTCTAAAAGTTCAAATTTCACCTCATTTTTGGAGCTAAAACCTGAATAAATCAGACTTGGAATTATACATGAAAAAAATGCTTCTGTACCCTTCGTCAGAATAGTGTTGGGAAAGTTTGGTGCATGTAAGTGCACCTTTAAAAGGGGTCATGTCCAGGGGAAAACATGCGTTTGGCGAAAACTGCCTGTGTAGTTAGAACATCCCATATAAATCTATGTAAGTTGATGAAATAAAATACTGAAACATCTTCCAGTCCAAAGTGGAACATGTCGTTTCCACCTGAAAGCTTCGGAGCTAAGAGCCCACACTGACAAAAAAATAAAAAATAAAACCTTACAAAAAGTCGCTCTGCAGTGTCTCCCTTTTAAGGTTCACTAAAGGAAGAACACATGTTTTTCAAGCTGTTTCTGAGCAATAAAAACACCCTTAATGAAAGATACGACTTTAATACCAGGAGAGCAATAACATGTGCCTGGAGCATAGTGCATAGTGAGCCTTTAAAGTTACACTACGTAACTTTACTGGTGTAGGGTTCACTACCTGCTTGGAGCATCTCCACATCTCCTCTGTGGAGATGCTCTTCCTTTGCCTGGTTTCAATGCTGAAATCCAGTTAGTTTAAACCTAAAAATTAAAGCCATCTTGTTTACATGTTTATGTATTTTAATGTGTGTTGCTTGTACAGTTTGATTAATAGTTTTTTAATGTTTAATGTTGTAATGATATTTGTTTTTAGGACGACTATGTAAGATCTGCCCAGGGACCACAGATGAAAAATAGCCGCTTGGCAAAATCTGGTGCATTTACAGAATTGTTCATTAATGTACGCTGTCCCTGCTAAATAAAGTAATAAATAAAATAAATAAAATTAATAAATAAATAAAAGGACTCGCTCTGATGTGAACGGTTACTCCCTAAACCCCAGCACCTGCACCAGTCATGAGTCAGTGCTAGTGCAGCCTCTGCAGCTCAGATAGGGAATTCTGGAGGTTCTGAGCTTCACATGAGGCATGTGCATAAACTGAGACTGAGACAAACTTGTATGTGTCTCTATCTGCAGATTAAAGCTCTGGCAACTTTGTAGTAAGCAGACATTTTCATACTGATCACAAACAGATTCATTTTTGACATAATGAAGTCTAACTCAGTGTTTCCAAATGAATCTGAAGCATCAAAAAACAATGAAGTATTTCAAATGTGTGATACTCTCACCCAGACCACCATCCTCTTCAGCAAGTGTGTACAGACGGCACCTCGGCTCTAATGTGCCCCTCACTGGTGTTGGGGGGCACAGAGGGGGAGGAAGGGGGCGAGGGGGGGCACAGGATTACAGAGATGATCCTGCCATTCATCCACGCTCTAAACACAGGCCCTGCTAATTCCCTTTTGATGAGGCGTGCTAAATAAATCCCATTTCCACGCCTTTGTCCGCGCGTCGGACTCCTGCAGCACCCATCAGACACTTTGGGTGGTGAGGGCGGGTGGGGGTGAGGGGAGGGAGAAGGGCACAATGGAGAGCGTCTGCTGGCAGGGCCGGTCCTGTCCACCCGCCTCATTACGCCCTCCACCTAAAACATGCCCCGTGGCTACAGACGCCCAGAGCGCTGTGGCATAGGAGGAGAATTCCCGCGAGGAGGAGCCCAGAGATGTCAGAGTGACTGGGAAATCTCTGCTGTTTCTGACTCTTTATTTGTACAAAGTGAAGAGTCTGAGGTGCCGATAAGGGCCTCACTCAGCAAAGTTACAATTAAGAATAACTCATGTGGTTTGGCTTTTACTCTGATGTTGCAGCACTAATTTAAAGGAGCAGTACGGAGTGTACTACAATCACAACCGGAGCCTTAACCTGGAAATACTGGACATTTTTTTCATTCTAAGTTTATGGACAGACCTCATGTGAAAGCCAGAACCTCCAGCATCCTCTCCCTGAGCTGCAGAGGCTGCACTAGCACTGATTAATGATTAGCTGCTGATGATAGGCCATATCAGCATCAAACAGCTGGCATCTTATAAAGGTACTGGGGATATACAGTTGTGCTCATAAGTTTCCTACCCTGACAGAATTAATGATTTGTTGGTCCAGAAGCTGCACATGGGACATACTTGGATATTCCAACATGATAATGATCCAAAACACAAAGGCAAGTGGACCTGTCACTGGCTCCAGCAGAATAAAGTGAAGGTTCTGGAGTGTTCGTCTCTTCTGACCTCAGTATCACTGAACCTCTGGGCAGATCTCAAGCTGCAGTTCAGACAAGAGCCCAAGAATTTACAGGAACTGGAGCCTTTTGCCAAGAAGAATGAGCAGCTTTCCATCAGAGAAAATAAAGAGCCTCATCCACAACTATCACAAAAGACTCCAAGCTTCATTGGGTCATTTGTGTAGTTTCTGTTTCATTATGATTTAAAAAGAGGAAACACAGTTGTTTGATAATAAACAGCTTCACTCAAGCACTAACCATGAGTGAAAGAAAAGTGTTTGTGTTTTCATTCATATTCTCTGAAAGATGGACAAGAAATCAATCAAATTCTCTCAAGGTATGTAAACTTATGAGCACAACTACAACTATAAGTCCTCTAGGAAATAAAATAAACTGAATCGTGAGTGGCTCGTCTTAATTGTTACACAGCTGCTCGGGCATGTTTGAGTAATCCTGTCTTTCCAGAAAAAGACCAGTTTTCACCTATCCCTTATGTCCGCTCCAGGCTTGGCTGGGTAATCTGTAGTACGGGGAAAATGCCTGGTCCATCTCAGACCACATTTGGGCCGCTGCAGTGGTCCTTAGCAGTACTGGCGGTAATACCATAATAATAAACATCATCGTCCCCTCATCCCTAATTGAGCAATTTGTGCGGGAAAGTCCAGGGTCGTTTTTTAATCCAGTCCGACCCCGCTCTGCTCACTGCTCTGTACATACTTGTGACATCATAAGTGTCAAACATATTGGGTGTAAAACTCTTTTCAGAGCTTTAAACCATGTTATAGTAGCTTCTCTTGTGCAAACGAAGAAAGAAATCCACACTGTATAGTTCCCGTTCTCTTTTTGCACAATTTTTGTCTTTGGACCCAACAGATGTGCATGTCTGTATCTATCAGTATAATAGTTTCTCTTCTCATTGACCCTCTGAAGTTGTATTTATAGCGAATTGTGCATGTTTGAGTCATCTTTATTCTCCTGGTCATTGTGAAGAACCACACCGGTACACACCCACAGTGACGTATGCACTTCGTTCTCCATTTTTATTGTCTTACTCGATGAAATATGTAGGATTTGGGATATTTGTGTCGTCATTTTAATACAAAAAATCCCTGCTACTCGCTAGTATGATGTGCAGCTATCTGTCTGAGACATAGACTGTATAAAGAAATGGACTAAGCGAGCATCCAGGGTTTGGCTCCAACCAAATGAAGCTCACGAGGCTAACAGTTACAGGTTTTTTTTTAATGAGCAAGATAACAAAAAATAAACACCAGGATCATGTAGAGCGGGTTAATACGGATATTTTAAGACCAAAATGAAGAGCAGCAGTTACAGAGAGATGACAATATTCCAAGCCAGGGGTCAATAGGAACAATAAACTTCATGACTCTTTGTTGTGATGAAGTTTACAGAGACGCCTGGTCTGACTGGGAGACTCAGTTTTCTAAAGCAGAATGTCCCAAAAAGCTCTATCAAAAATAAGAAAAAAATACCAATTTTGAGGTAAAAATGTATTTTAAGTGAAATTATCTGCCAGTGCAGTAAGAAATTTTCACTTACCAAGTCTTCTTCAAACAAGACGAAATATGAATCTTGTTCTGAGCAGATAACACTAGTTTCAAGTATTTATGGCAAGATTTTTCACCTTATTGGTTTGAGAAGGAAGTTAAAGAGGCTTGACTTAATATAAAAAGTGCTTAGAATAAATTATAATATCTAGATGAGATAAATCAAGATAGAATATCTTGAAACAAGTAAAAAAATCTCATTTTATTAAGTAAAAAAATCTTAAAATTGATCTTTTAAGATGAATCTGCTTAATTCAAGTCAGTTTAACTATGTTAGAAAATCCTTTTTTGTAGTGTGATTCTTCCTTCAAGTCATTTTAGATGATATTTCCGTATAAAATGTCAAGATTATAACATAACGATCCGCGAGTGTCACAGATCGTACCTATAGAGCAGACACAAGCACAACACATCTTCTTTAACAAAGCCTCTCTCTGACCACATTACATCAGTCGCCTGTTTGTGGGTAATTTGTTCCTTCAATTTGTGCCTGTTTCCAGTGACCTCCAGCATCTGTCTCTTTTTCCTACACCTCTCCTCCCTCCATTCCTCCCTCTCTCCATCTCGCCTCTCCCCGCACGTCTGTGTTCGCTCTCCAGGACCGATGCGGGACACGGTGTCTGGGCGAGGTGGTGTGTGTTGTGGGTGACAGGGGCCCCTCTCTCCCCTCTGTCCCAGCTAAGAGCGCTCCTCTCCTCTGCTAACAAGCTCCAGGCTCGCTGCAGAGGTGCTTTATTAATGTGAGCAGCTGGGAGCGCTGAAGGGACGCGCACAGCCAGACAAAGGCCCATATATAATCCTAAGTGGTAACAAACGACCCCATGTAAATGAGCAGGGGGGAGAAAATAGATCTAGGTTAGTTTCATTCACCGATACAAACAAGAAGGCAAACTCGTATTATTATTATAGAACTTTAAAGGTGCGCTGTGGAACTTTTCAGGTAGGGGGTCCTCTTTCCCTGCATGAGACTCTACCTGATTTTTTTCCTCTGTGTTTGAGCAAAATGGATCTTGCTCCACAGATATATTGTGAAAGCAGCTCTTGAGGTCAAAATAAGTCTGCTGTGTGCTGCTACTGCAAAAATCCCCCTCCTTAAAACTCAAAAAATACAATTGTTTTAAGTTAAAATGCTCTAGAAACAAGTGAAAGTATCTGCCAGTGCAGGAAGTGAAGTTTACTTATCAAGAAACCTTAAAATAAGAAAATATATCTAGACCTTCATAAATCTCAAAATAAGATAAAATCACTTATTCTAAACAATATAGTTTTAAGTGATCTAAATAAAGTATAAAACACTAATTCTGAGAATAAATTAAGATGAAAAATCTTAAAAGTAGAAAATAAAGCTTGTTATTGACTGTTTTATTCTTGATTTTAGTTCATGAAATTCTTCATTTCCTCATTTTAAGACTAATTACCACTTAGCAACATACTGAAAAACTGCAAACTTTTAAATCTTTTATTCTTTCCATCTCACAAACAGAAGGTTCAGAGATACTGGACAATTTCAGTCCAAAATCGACTGATTTACATCCATAAAAATTCTTCTTGAACGCCATCTTTATACTTGTTTTACCTGTTTTGTGTATTCTGACTAGTTTATAGATATAAAAACTAAATAAGAAAAAAAAGATAAATACTTTCTTGAAATAAGCTTAATAATCTTACATATTTAGCAGTCATTTAGTAAATATCCCTTAAAACAAGATAAATTAGTTGCACTCTACTGAATGTTGGTAGTGGATAAATCCGAGTCAGTTCTCCCGACATCTGATGTAAATCCATTCCATTGAAACAGTCGGGAAATATGGAGAAAGTTTAATGTTTATTTTGTTAGCTTATGTAGTTAACGTCACTATCCTCAGCTCCTGCTAATAAATAAAATCTAAAGAGTTTTTTTTAACTAACGTGAGCTGTCGGTGACTCAGTTATGGCGGTTTGACTATTACATGTTCAGAAATCCGACTCGGTCTGCTCCGAACTAGCCCGAATACGAGTTTCAGAATTCCGATCTGATTGCACTTTTTCTGAGGTGGAAGTCGGTTTTCCCCAAGTTCCGAGCACAATAGATGGAAGCGATAGCCCGGCATCACTGCTTGAAGGGAAATTATTTGGACACAGTCGCTCACACATCACAATATAATATAATAACAAAGAGTAAAACATATAAATGGTGATAATAAACTCTAAATAAGTAGCAGAAAAGAGCAAGAGATGTGTGAAAAAAGACATGGAAATACCTTTATTTAATGCCATTCTGTGGAGGTCTCCATGGCGACGAGCAGGTGACAGACTCTCCCCCATAAAAGTGACACAGTGCACCTTTAAAGGGGCACAACGTCTACGATTGTAAGATTGATTCCTTCTTTTCTCCCTGGTATAATACGCTTTTTATTTGTACAGGGACGACGCCCAACAATATATTAACCAAGACAGAAGTGACAGATGTTTTGCCTGGAATGTTCCACAAAATTAAAGATCTGCAGGTGATGAAAACACCAAAACCAGTATCGTTTGGCAACAGAAATGCTTGAATAAACGTAGGATTGATTTGCTATACAACAAAATATTCCCGAGAAAAAAGTCACATTTTCATGAGACGAGCAGGTGACGGACTCCACAAGAAAACATACGTAATAAACATCTGGTGTAATAGTAGTTTATTCTTCCATATTTACTCCTGTCATTTTATGATAGATTTAAGTATTTATAACTTAAATTTTGGCCAAGTTTTCACTAAAGAATGCGTCAAATGCATCAGATTTCCCTATTACAATTACAGAGTATCTTATTTTATGTTTTTTAGGCACACTTCAAAAAATAAGAAAATAAACAAAACAATTTTGAGGTAAAAATGCCCTATTTTAAGTGAAATTATCTGCCAGTACAGTAAGAAATTTTCATTTATCAAGTTTTCTTAAAACAAGACGAAATACAAATCTTGTTCTAAGCAGAAAACACTAGTTTCAAGAGTTTATGGCAAGATTTTTCACTTTATTGGTTTGAGAAGGAAGTTAAAAAGGCTTAACCTGGACTGAGTTAATATAAAAAGCGGTTAGAATAAGTTGTAATATCCAGATAAGATAAATCAGGATGGAATATCTTGAAACAAGTAAAAAAACCTCATCTTATTAAGTAAAAAAAGCTTAAAATTGATCTTTTAAGATCAATCTGCTTAATTCAAGTCAGTTTAACTATGCTAGAAAATCCTTTTTTTTGTAGTGTAGAGCCAAACAAAGATTTCTCAGGCTTTATATTTTGCCCATACTCTCTTCATGTAAACATATCCTGACTCCCTGGCGTCTAAATGACCAACGCTCTGTGATCCAACCGCCCAGGACCCCCGGAGCTGACCCCTGCCCCGGGCGAGTGCTCCAAAGGGGGGTCAAGTCTTCGGGGGCGGCCCTGAGTACCTCTCTGATGGCTCATTTCTCTGCCGTTAGTGCGGTTATCCTGAGCAGAGCTGCCTAACAGACGTGTCGGCGCACACCATCCACAGCTTAGCCCCCTCCCCGGCCCCCTGCACAAACACAAGCACCGCTAAATGGACTCCACCTGCACAGGCTTCAGTTAATTGAGTGAATTTATAATGATTAAGTCCGTACATTTGCATGTCTGCGTGGCTGTGGGGAGAGAACGGAGCATCGCAAAAGTGTAGCAAGAATTCTACCGAGAGATTTGTTCTGAAACCAGTTTGCGTCCATCATGTGCACATAAACATGTATGGGGCCTTGGTGGAGTTTGCATGTTCTTTAAGTGCCTTTGTGGGTTTTACTCTGCTTGTCCTGTTTCCCCTATAGCAGGAGTCAACCTAAAAATACTCAAAGAGCCATTTGGAGCGTCTCCCACAGAAAAGAAAACACCCGGAGCCACAAAACCCTAAAATGAGGATAACACTGCATATGATTGTTTTTTGTTTTTTTACCTGTCTGCTCTGAATAAAAGACTATCATGTGTTTCAATGAAATCAATGAAAATACAACACAAATAATCCACTGAGTCATGTCCTTTAGTCTGACAGAAGCTGAAGCATCAGCACAGAGATGTGTTTTCAGCACAGTTTATGCAAATGAGCCACGCGATTTAAGTTTTGCTTCTCTAAAACGGAAACAAATGTGCACAAAGCTGCATTAAACACATTATTACTAAATGTCTATTTGAGTCTTGCTTGTAGGAAATAAAAAAGATTAAATTATCCACCTGCAGTGAACCAAAAATGTGTCTGCTTCTGTGTTTCATCGTCATTTTATCGTGTGCACTGGAGCCTGAATGAATCTGCCCACGGAGCATTAAATGTTCTGTTTTCTACAGAAACTTTTTTTTTCTTGGATTTGTCCATCATTTACCCACCAGGGGTCAAAAATCTCAATAAATCCTGCAGTTGGTGCAGGTGCTGGTAAGTCCGGGTGAGAAACGTGTCGGGTGTCGCACATCAGCAGCTTTGACACATATTTTGAGTAACAAAAATATTAAAGATGTTTTATTTGAATGTTTCAAGATGACCATTATCTACAAATTTAGAATTACATTTAAAAACGAACTAACTAAAATAAAAATACAGTGTAATTAAATACTCATTATTTATTTTCCAAAGTCACAGGAGCCACAACAGAAGGAGGAAAGAGCCACATGCAGCTCCAGAACTGTGGGTCTATAGCAACATGAGTATGAGCCAACCTCCACCAGTGTCTCAGTGAGCGCCTATACATGCCCATCAGTATCTCGGTTATGATCGGGTTTTTTGAGTATCCTGTTTTGTCATATTGCATATACCCCAGGTTCAGTGTCCTGAATAAGCCAGTATCCTGGTGATGATAAACCGGGATATTATAGCTGGGATATTCTTATCGTAACCGGGACACTGTGGCATGTATATGCAGTATTGCGGTTGCTGCACCATAAAGTTGAGAGTTCATGCATCCAAAAGACAGACAAACATGATTTTATTATAGTTCTATGTCTCCAACGCGATATACGCACAGAACAGACTCACCATCAGCAGCACATCCCTCTAGCACAGAAAGAACACTCATATTCCACTGAGTCTTGTCCTTAAGTCCCACAGCAGCACAAGGAGCTTATAGTTTATGCAAATGAGACATGTGGTTTTAAGTTTAATTTCACTAGCAAGGACCACGCCAAAGAAATTGTGCGAAGAAGAAGTTTATTGATAAGTGAACGAGGTGGGGCGGAGATGGTTGGGTTAAATCTAGTGGGTGGGGGCTCTGTCTCAATTGTCAATTGCCCCAGCCAGAACGGGGCAGCGGACGATTGTAGGCTTCTCATTTCTGAAAGACAAACCAATATGTGTAAGGAGGATGGCGTAGAGTTAGCCAAGACAAACGGGAAAGATGGGAAAGGCTGTGACAAATAGGCTTCTGGGAAATTGAGGTGTGGTAGAAGTGGGAACACTGGACCAGCTCTGCACCCTCCATCGGGTGCTCGAGGGTTCATGGGAGTTTGCCCAACCAGTCCACATGTGCTTTGTGGACCTGGAGAAGGCATTCGACCGTGTCCCTCGTGGTGCCCTGTGGGGGGTGCTCCGGGAGTATGGGGTCCGGGGCCCTCTGCTAAGGGCTGTCCGGTCCCTGTATGACCGGAGCAGGAGCTGTGTTCGCATTGCCGGCAGTAAGTCAGACCTGTTCCCGGTGCATGTTGGACTCCGCCAGGGCTGCCCTTTGTCACCGGTTCTGTTCATTGTATTTATGGACAGAATTTCTAGGTGCAGCCAGGGGCCGGAGGGGATCCAATTCAGGGACCACAGGATTTCATCGCTGCTTTTTGCGGATGATGTTGTCCTGTTGGCTCCATCGAGCCAGGACCTGCAGCGTGCACTGGGGCGGTTTGCAGCCGAGTGTGAAGCGGCCGGGATGAGAATCAGCTGTTCCAAATCCGAGGCCATGGTTCTCGACCGGAAAAAGGTGGATTGCCCTCTCCGGGTGGGTGGGGAGTCTCTGCCTCAAGTGGAGGAGTTCAAGTATCTCGGGGTCTTGTTCACGAGTGAGGGGAGGATGGAGCGTGAGATTGACAGGTGGATCGGTGCGGCGTCGGCAGTGATGCAGTCGCTGTATCGGACCGTTGTGGTGAAGAGGGAGCTGAGCCGAAAGGCGAAGCTCTCGATTTACCGGTCAATCTACATTCCTACCCTCACCTATTGTCATGACCTCTGGGTAATGACCGAAAGGACAAGATCGCGGATACAAGCGGCCGAAATGAGTTTCCTCCGCAGAGTGGCCGGGCGCTCCCTTAGAGATAGGGTGAGGAGCTCGGTCACACGGGAGGAGCTCGGAGTAGAGTCGCTGCTCCTCCACGTCGAGAGGAGCCAGCTGAGGTGGCTCGGGCATCTGGTCCGGATGCCTCCTGTTCCGGGCATGTCCCACCGGTAGGAGGCCCCGGGGAAGACCCAGGACACGCTGGAGGGACTATGTCACTCGGCTGGCCTGGGAACGCCTCGGGGTCCGTCCGGAGGAGCTGGAGGAAGTGGCTGGGAAGAAGGAAGCTTGGGAGCCCCTGCTTAGACTGCTGCCCCCGCGACCCGGCCCCGAATAAGCGGAAGAAGATGGATGGATGGATGGATGGATGGATGGAGAAGTGGGGTATTAGTTTCAGTGTAATTTCATAGTAGTTAGCTCCTCCTTTCAGGCAGATTTAAGGCAGTGTCCTCCAGGATTCTGACCAGAACTGAAGAAGCAGCTTGTTGACAAACTGAATTTCTCCTTTTGCCACTTAAATTTATCAGAAAATGACTTAAAATAGTGGAGTTATCTGTCCAAGATAGATGCAACAACATAATTTTACTTAGTTCTTTTAAAATAAACAACCTCTAGACTAGAATGAAGCGTCTCAGAAATAGTAAGTCGATAATAAATCAGAAAATAGGATGAATAACCTGATATAAAGTTTAAAATCTTGGCCAGCACTGGAAAAAACAGTATCTAGGTAAGTTACAATAACTTAAATTAAGAACATTTTACTTTATTTCAGTAGATTCAACTTGCCAGTGTTGCAAGTGTTTTTTTCTTAATTCGAGCAACATTTGATTTGGTTTCTTATTTTAAGTCCAAAAAGTTGTTGTTTTTCATGTTTTAAGTACAAAAAGTCTTGTTCCACAGGCAGATAATTTTACTTGTCAAGTGAAATTGTCAACTCAAATCATGGTAAAACTTTCTTAGTTCAAGTCATCTTAACTTGATCTTGTTTTTTGCAGCGAGATCAGAGAAATTTCCAGTGCATAATGAGAGTTTTATAATTAACTCCTACATTGTACTTTTTGTTTAGCAGAGATGGATAATTCCAGGCCTGAAATTAGAAACGATTCTAGTAAAGGTTGAAAAGAGTTGAAAAACACAGTGGAGAACAAGAAGAGAGGGAAGAACTCAGCCTAAATCTGCAAGGTTTGCGTGTTAAACATGTGCGAATGAAACAAAACGCAACTCCAGGTCTGTTTGTGACGAGGAAACGGCATAATATCGGACCTTTAAGAACATTTTCTCTCAACCTTCTTTGCACTTAACAATATTAGTAGAAGCGTGTACAATTTTCACAAACTTATCCAGGAAAAAAGTAGCACGGAGCTCGTTCCAGACCTCGCCGTCTCTGCAGTTCGGATCCAAGATGGCGGTGAAATGATGAGTATGATGCTTTGTTACAGACAGGACCAGACACGCGCCTCCAATTACCTCCGCTCGTCCATGTAAATCAGGCCGCTCTGGGATTAGCTCCTCGTAAAGAGAGCGAACATAGCGGTGATAAACAGCTAACGTGGGGCGCATACGGTTAATTATTGGGATCGTAAATGGGGTACGCGCAGGTATTTTGATCAATGTTTGCGCTCCATCATTGCAATTCCAGAGGTGTCATGTACCAGGGAGGACCGCAGCCAAACTCAGGACAAGTATGAGCGCTTTCTCAAGTTTGGGGCCAGGTGATGCTGAGGTCAGAGGGAAATACAGTTATCAGTCGATTCTCAAAGCAAACGGAGAACGAATTTTAATTTTTAAGCAGCTTTTCTGTATTTTACCGAAACAAATGTCAGTTTATGCTTCTCTTTAGTGTTGGAGGGGATGAAATTGGTCAAAAATTAGGCAGATTTGGGACATTTCTTGTGTAAAACTGAGACAAATCACTGGTTTTGGATAAATCAAAACTGGGACTGTCCTGGGGAAATAGGGATGCCTGGTCACCCTTTTTTGGTTATTCTAAGTTTGTGATGCCACAAAGACAAAACTACTTCCAGTTTATCGTCAGCTTTTTCTGCATTTATTTCACTTATCTGCGCCCAAGTGCATAATTAAGAAAAAAAATGTAGGCACTCGGCATTAATGTGAGTCAGTATAGTCACATTTTCTTTGGGTTTCGGTGATTTTTAAGCAGTTTTTTCTGTATTTTACCTAAACAAATGTCAGTTTGTACTTCTCTTTACTGTCAGCAGGGATCAATTTGGTCAGAAGTAGGGACACCTGGGACATTTCTTATATAAAACTGCAACAAATCACTGGTTTTGGATAAATCTGTTGGGACAGGGGACGCAGGGCTGAAAACTGGGACTGTCCCGGGTAAATAGGGACACTTGGTCACCCTAAATTTGGTTATTCTATGTTTGTGATGCTATGAGACGAGACTAATGCTAAAGCTAGTGTAAACACAAAACTACTTCCGGTTTATCGTCAGCTTTTTCTGCATTTATTTCACATATCTGCACCTTTCTTAACCTCTCTAGGTTTATATCTATTTTTGACTACTGGTTTCCGAATTAGCTAAAACAACACGGGAGCCAAAGTGACCCAGGCAACTGCTAAACCGAGAACCTTCTGGCTGTGAGGCAAGAGAACGAACTCGTGGTGGTTGGGCTGAACTACACCATCAACTGGGCTGTACATCCTCTGCTGCGTTAGTGCTAGTTTAGGGTAATCGGATTTTCATAATTAACAACTGGGACATCCCTGGTTTGGGTTGGTTGGTCATAATAAAATTGTGATCAGATTGGTCAGAAATTAGGACAGATTGGGACATTTCTTTTATAAAACTGTGACAAATCACTGGTTTTGGATAAATCTGCTGGGACAGGGAACACAGGGCTCAAAACTGGAACTATCCCAAATATATAGGAATGTCTGGTCACCCTATGCTGGTTTTAATGCTAAGAAATTCAAGTTTACACTAAATATGACTGCATTCATTCATGCTTTATATGTAACATCAAGTACAAGTTCTCTTTGTACCCTCCTCTGAACACTGGAAAGGACCAAATTGCAAAAAAAAAACTATAAAGGCTAATAGTTAAACAGGCTCATAAAGACATAAACTTTTATCAGACCTCGACAAAACTCTTGGAAAAGTGGAACTGTCCATGTGACAAGGCACAATTATCCCCACTCATGTAGAGAATCACTCTGACATTTCACTGTGGGCCGAGCCTGTACAAAACTGTGACAAAGTTCCCGCTCTGCTCTCGTCGTCGGTAATCTTCTCCAAGTGTCAGCACGTCTCCGCTCGCACTGCCCCGACTGTCAAGAGTCCAGCAGAACATCCAACCTGTTCATTTAGCAACGTCAGAGGTTAGGATGGTTATGGAATACAAATGGTAGAGCCACAGATGTAATGATGAGGAAGGGAAACACCACACGGCTTTTGGCTTGTTCCGCCGTGTGACACTTCCTCCCATCAGATTCAAATAGTCGTCAAAACGCTCCTCGTTTTCCAATCTTTTCCAGCGAGAGCCGTCCCAGATTGATCGCAGATGTGTACGACTCACTTCAGAGTGCTACACATATCAGTGGTGTGAGCCAGGTTAATTATTATATTATATTCATCACTTTTCACAACCTTCAGAGGCCAGAGCTTGACTGTCGCATTAATGCTAAAAACAACTAGCATGTTAATGGTCCACTTCCTGGTACTGCAAGATCAGGGATGGACTGGGACCAAAAAACATCCCTGGACTTTTCTGCCACAAATTGATGGATATTGATGACCGGGTAAGCATTTATTCACCTAGTGCCTCCGCTCAATTTAATTTCTTTCCAGCGACTAGCTTTTTTTTCAACATCACGCCATTCCGACATGTAATTATTAAGTTTCGACTGCGCTGTTTTCAGGACCATGTTTTCACGGACTGGTGGCATAGGAGCGCGTTACGTGCGGCCGGAGAAGGCGTGTTGAGGGCAGCGGGAGGAGGCGCGGCCTGGTTTAATCTTGGTTAAATCCTGTTGTAGTCCTGATTTAGACCTGGTTTAGTCCTGGTTTAAAGTTTAAAAGCAGGTCTAAATACCAGGACTAAAACCAAGTCTAAATCAGGACTAAAAGCAGGTCTAAAGCATAACTAAACCAGGACTAAAACAGGTCTAAATCAGGACTAAAACAGGTCTAAATCAGGACTAAATGCAGGTCTAAACCAACACACCTCCTCTCACCGGGCACAATGCAGTGCCTCATTAGTAAGTTGTCGGAATGGCAACATAAATGGCAACATAAAAAGTGTCGGAATGGAGGGTTGTTGAAGTGGTGGAATAGGGGGTGAACCCCCGATAACAGACTGCAGACACTATCCTCCTTTGTACTTCCTTTGTCAAATAATAACTTTACATTTTTTAATCGTACCTTTAATTTGGAAGTTCACCTCGCAGAAATGACAATGATCGTGGACAGACGTGTTCACTCTTTGCTTTGTTTGCTGCTGTGCTGCGATTACTTGGACACCACTGATGTTTCAGCACATTACATACGTCACAACCAAATAGCAGCGATTGGTTGAATCAAAAAAGTACACGCCTACCGTTAAGTGAACGAAGCAGGGAGTGTGTAAGATAAATCTTGATGATTTTGAAAGAAAGTTTTTATTTTTCTTCTTAGATGTAGAAAGTGGAATAGAGTTTACACAAAAGAACCGCTGTACTAAACTCATGAGTACTGGTATTATTATGTACATATTTTTCTCTCTTCTGTACTGTCCATGTTCTTGCTTATTGTTTGCTCACAGCCATATTCTTGGCATCATCATTTGTAAACAGGATTAGGCATTCAGAAGAGATTTCACTTCAGTCTAAATCCCTTCGGTCAGAGTTTTATGTGAAATGTTTGTAACGGTCTATTAGTACACGATTAAGTACAGGACTGAAGAAAATAAACTACTTCTACTCCTACTGCTACTACCATTTAGGAGTGTAACAATATCCAAGTCTTGACACGATATTGTCACCGTATGAACCTCACGCTACGATATTTATTACGATATTGTGGGAAAGCTCACGATATGACGATATTCTAATAATAACAAGACTGACATTATAAAATGCTTTGACCAGTCATTTGGTACAACATTTATTGTCATTAGGGATGTAACGAAATCCAAATCTCTATGTACGATATTTTCACCATGTACATCTCACGGTATGAAATTTATTGCAATATGAAACTGTGAATCTGCGACTTTTTCCTCTAAAAATGCCTTCACAAGTCTTAATCCAAAGAATGAAGATGTAAAAGTGCTTAGAACAGTTATTTCTTCATGTAGTCTGCACTGAAACGGAGCAAAGGATCATGGTCTACGTAGTTCCCTCTGTTTTTTCTTTACTATTTCTGCATCAGAACTATTTATTTAAGCAAAGAGACTTGTGATTTGATATATTGTGATGGTCCACGATATTATTATCCTTTGACCATACGATATCACCATATTTCGGTTATTGTTACGTCCCTACTTCCATTTAATGTTGAAAAATCACTTCTACTGTTTAAATAAAGAGTGTTTTTGATTACCATCGTGGTATCAGAATCAGTATCGATATTGAGTTTGAGATTTCAGTATCGTGCCAACACTAGTCCGTTGGCAGTCTGAATGGTGCTGCACAGAGGCTTTGACAGACACTCATCCGTGCTGGGCTCCTCTCACAGTCTCCTCTCAGCTGCAGTAGCATTCACTGTCCATCAGGCAGACGGACCGCAGCAGCGCCTGTCACCTACACATGTAATATAAATGCAATCTCTGCAGCTCTTTGTGATACGGGCCGCGCCGAGGCTAACGCAGGAGCAGGAGGAGGACCAGAGGCAGGCCTGATTCCACCTGACAGAGCTGACACCGGGCTAAAGGAAGCCTCTCATCTGAAGGGAGGTGCTTAGAGAGGGAAAATATGGTGTTATTATTTAAGGCTGCAGGTCTAAGTGATGTGTGAGTGAGGAGCTGGCGGTGGTCGGAGAGGAAGTTTATAGTTCATTTTAGTCAGTTAGCTCCCAGGGCAGCTGAGGACAATACAAACCTTCTTAAAGAGGCTCTAATGTGCAAAATTAGTGAAAATTAGGAGCTTTCTACCCTGATATAATGTTGTTTCCTCATCAAAACGCCCCTGAAGAGGTTTCAGATGTCAATCACACGTTTGAGTAATCTAGTGATCTTTCGTCTCCCAGGCCCTGTTCAAATGCTCCTTATTAATCGCAATACGATGCTGTGCAATACTCGGCCCACAAACATCCCTGCAATTCTCCATAAATATACAAAAGCAAGATACAAAACTGTGCACTACAACCTAACAAATGATGAAGTGATGTGCAGTCTGAAGGAAGAGTCCAAAGGAAGGTGGGACACAAAGTGTCAGAAATGTAAATGAAACTTATCAAACTGTTTTATATATAGCAGTGTATCATTTTTAAAACAATAAAAGGTAACACGGTGATCTAAATATTCACATAGGTAATATGTGTCGGCAGGTAACAGCCACTCTTAAGTTTATTATCTGAAAACTATTGTGTAATCTACAGTCATGTCATTTTGAACCGAAGTGCTGAAACATAAAAATAATCACATGAAATAAAGGTTTGTCATATTGTCGTAGAGTGGATTAGCGGCGCAGTCCTGTGCACAGTCCCAGCACAAAGCCTGCAGTGAGCAGGCGTCAGTAACAACAGAGGAGGCGCTCTGTGAGGAGCAGTCTTTTGAATATAGCACCATACAGTCAGTCAATAACAGCCCGCCGCCTGAGATTAAGCCTAAGCCCACCTTCTTTTCAAGTGGCAGAGCAGCCGCTGCCCCGCGATCTGGCACCAGATGGCGCTGTGCCGGTCGGTGCCAGGAGATAATCGGGACAGATCGGGCCGCATTACTACCCATTATCTTCTAATTATTCTTGTGTGGAGCGCTGATCCTGCCGTTTGTGTAAGTGGATGGCACAGAGAGCCTGTCGCCCCCGGCAGCGCAGAAATCCTCCCCACTTTCCTCACCTCCTCTGGGGATAGAGGAGAGCTGAGCCTGGGAGGAGGAGCGGAGGAGCTGGAGCCAGCAGGAGGTTTGGTAAAAGCATATACAACAATATACACTGCTAATGGAGTCATAGAGAGGACAGTGAGGTGACCTTTGACCTCTGCTCAGGACCTGAAATACTCTTCAGAGAATCTGGGGATGCAGATCTGATGGCTTATGCTTGATTAGGAGCTCTCGTTATAATTGCGGAGATAATGAGGTAGTGAGTTCAGAGTGAATCCAGGCTCAATGGGCCTGGGAGTGAACAGCACACTGCACATGAAGCTCTCATGCATCATAAAGACCTCTAAATAACATGTATCTCTCTTGTCTCCGGTCCTGGGGGAGAGCGCTCTGACTCTAGGCCCTGGGCTCAACATGGACAGTCTTAGTCAAACACTAACCTTCAGCCATAATCAACACGCTTAGTCATTTATCAGCTGGAATTTACATCTGATGGGAGCTGGAGCAAAGAGATGCAGACTAGAGAAGGAAGGCTAACCACTCTGCTACAGTCTGTATCACAGTTTACCTTAATAAAACCCTTACCTTTTGCCATAACTATTCAACTAAGGGGAAAACTAACTTGGTTCTTGGTTGACAATGGGACAAATTGATCACTTGTCAATTCAATATCACCAAGAACTGCCAATAACAAAATGTTTTGCTCTAGTTGAATCTTTGGTCTACAGTGTCTGGCATAATATACTGTTCCATTTAAATGCACAAACAAACTTAAGGCAAGGCAAGGCAAGTTTATTTGTATAGCACAATTCTCTCTTTTTTATTTGAGCATCTAAGTATCATAGTGGTCAGCAGATCGCAAAGAACAATGTCAATAACAACAACAGAGGCATCCACAGAAAATAAAGAGCAAATTTGATGCTCAAAAGAAGCAAGAAATTCAATGTGCCAATGGGTCAAATTGAACTAAGCTAAACTCAATTTTCAGTGTTTAAGCTTAAGCACATATCAAAATCTTATGTTCGGATGACTGATGACAGGAGGTTTTAAGGTTCTTGGGGGCTCATCTGCAGAACTTGAGCTGGTGTTGGTCAGGACCACCTAAGGACTGATCTAACGACTGGCCTAAGGACTTTTGGGTTGATAGAGGAAACTGAAGTGTCAGTAGGAAACTAGGGGTGGCACGGTACACAAAATTCACAGTACGGTACATACCTCGGTTCAGACCCCATGGTTCGGTACATTTTCGGTACAGTGCAGGAAAAAAAACATAACCAGAAAGGCTGTCCTAAAAGGCAGCTTTTTAATTGCCTAAATCTCCAGCTGAGATAACTGCAACTTGTAGTAAAACAAGGAAAAGTAAAACAAGTGAACACGCAAGCACCACATTGAGTATATTGATTGGTTACTGAGCTGGGTACATCAGTGAAGTTTTTAACACATGGTCTTTTTAGGTGCCTTTTAGGTACCTTCTGGGTGCGCGCAGTGGTGGACAAGCCGCGCACTGGCGGTGCCGCACGGAGTGTCCGCGTGCTCCAGCGCATAGGTCCCGCACACCAGCAAGTTTATTGCCGAAAGCAGTGGCAGTAATGAAATATGACCGCACTCAGTATTCAGACGTTGAGTCCGTAACGAGACTGAGTCCAAATGCGCTCGAGTCCGAGACAAAACCAAGACAAAGCTCTCGCTTTAGCGGAGGAGGAAGTCCAGCGGCACAGGGGTGTCTACTGAGTGGGACAGGTGTGGGTCCTGCTGCGGCGCGCCTCGTTTAAGGTGGGCATGGGTGTGTTTTGAAGCGGAGATTGTTCTGAGTGATATCGCCGCACACGCGGAGCTCGTATGCTGGGGTCGTGCGCAGTTGGAGGTGTTCGGTTGCGCTCGCGCTGGGAAAGCGTGTCGTGCTTTAGGGGCTCCAGGCTTGGGCACGATTCTGAAGTCCTAGTGTGAGTGCGCCCCTAATGTTTGATACATTTAGAACATTTAACTTGTCACGTTACATCTGTGCGCAGCTCCTTATTGTGGCTGCAGAAGCACTCACACAGGTGCCCCTGTTTTGTTTTTCTCGTTCGCACGCCGAAATATTTGCTTGCAAATGCGAGTGAAATGGGCGCACTGTAGAGCCCTGCCCACACCACCGACTTAAATGATGGTTAAGGAAACCGTCGCAAAAGGAAAGTCCCGTGGTCAGTTCAATATTAAACTTTTGTACTGTATATTCTCAGTCAAAATGCACGCACCGAATCGTGACCCCCGTACCGCGACGGTTCAATACGAATACATATACCGTGCCACCCCTATAGGAAACGCAACCAGAAAAAATTGCTATTTACGTTTCAGTAGCTAATGGGGATCTTAATAAACTAAACTAAACTAAATCTACAAACTCCGCAGAGAAAAGCCTGAGTGACCGTGGAACTAACCTAGAACCTTCTTGTTGTGAAGCGTAAGTGCCAGCCACACTGCAAAACAGGCCTATCAAAAATAAGAAAAGAATACCAATTTAGAGGTAAAAAGGCCATATTTTAAGTGAAATTATCTGCCAGTGCTGTAAGAAATTTTCGCTTACCAAGTTTTCTTAAAACAAGACGAAATACAAATCATGTTCTAAGCAGAAAACATGAATTTCAAGTATTTATGGCAAGACCTTATTGGTTTGAGAAGGAAGTTAAAGAGGCTTAACCTGACTTGATTTAATACAAAAAAGGCTTAGAATAAGTTGTAATATGTAGATAAGATATATCAGGATGGAATGTCTTGAAAGAAGTAAAAAAAAAAAAATCTTATTAAGGACAAAATCTTAAAATTGCTCTTTTAAGATGAATCTGTTTAATTCAAACCAGTTTAACTATGATAGAAAATCCTTTTTTGCAGTGCCTCAGCCACTCTGCCCTGCCTGTATCACTGTTAACATGACTTTGCCCTTTCCATTTTTCCATTACATTTCCGTCTTTGTTCTTTGGGTATTAGAACACTAAATCATGAACTGCCAATCACAAAACAAGCTCAAGTTGCTACCTTTGGCAATTTGTTCGGTAAATTCTGCACATAAATTCCCCACTAAGATCTCCAGTCTCCTGGTTTGGATTAAGACACCCCCCCCCCCCCCGCTCCTTCTGTACAACGACTGTGTGCACCCCCCCCATCCCCTGCCTTCCCCCCCCCACCCCTGAGGACAGAGTGAGCTGTGAGCGGGCATATGGCTCACCATGTGCCCGGTCCCACGTGCGCACTCTTAAGCGCGCGTCTACCCTCAACATCTTCGCTTAATTATGGGCATTTTGTTCAGCATACTCCTATTTTGCATATTAATATCCATCAGAAGGAGACGCAGTGTTAGTGTTAGCGGTGAAGGCTCGCGGTGCATTCAAAGGCGGTGGTAAAGATCAGCGTGTACGGCGGGTCTCGCAGGGGCAGTGATGAGTGGCGCTGTCATACGTTTAGCAGTCTCCAGTGTCTGTACGCTGTGTCTACATGGTAAAGGTGCAAGGGGGAGGTTCTTTGTTCGGGTATTTTCAGAATAAAAATGCTAATTTGAAAGACAGTGTCAACATTTGCCTGTGTAATCCAAATTATAGTGCAGTGGTTCTGTTTACACATGTAAAGTGCGTGTAAACTCAGTCTTTTCTGTGTGGAGTTTGCATGTTCTCCCTTTGCCTGGGCAGATTTTCCTACTTCATCATTCCTCCATCAACTGAAAACATGCACCATCAGTCAAATCCTCCAGCTAAGGTAGTCCTGACCAAGACTAGAACAACATCTGGGAGTTTACCTCGGCGGTATTGAAGGATGAGTCAAATCCAGAGGACAAATTTCCCTCTGGGGACAATAAGAGCGAACCTTATCTGATTTCTGGAGTTATCAGATTACTGAAATGCTGTGTAAAGTTACATTTTATGTGTGTAATCTGATTTCTTTTGGACTGTTCACGCCTGTGTAGGGTTGCCAAGGAAAATGATGCAAAACAGGCTTTAGATTCTCTGCTCCTTCAGCTTGGAATACCCTCCAAACTGAACTGAAAATATCTGAACTTGTCTCATTTAAAGCTTTTCGTCCTTTGTTACATAATAGGCAAAAAGCTCCATTCATCAGTGTCTGTGTTTTTAAGTTGTCACTGCAAAAAGTGCTCTTTGTAATTGATTTTTATTGCATTTTATCATCTATTGTTTACATCTACTGCACTTTATCCTTTTAAACTATTACAGCGATTGCACTTTTGAAATATTTTTTACACTCACTGCACTTTACCTTCATAATTGATGTTTATCTTAATTGTTGCTTTCTTGTTGCTTTCTTGTTTTTATCTTAATTGATTGTTGTTTTCTGCTCTTGCCGTGTGCTGTTGACCACTTGTCCAGGTCACCCTTGTAAATGAGGCCTGGATCTCAGTGGGTCTTTACCTGGTTAAATAAAGGTTAAATAAATAAAAAAGGGAAAAAATGACAATGATAAAAATGCATTCTACTTTAATCTGAAAATCCTTTCATTCGCCAACAATTCACTGCTAATTACTTAGATCTAATTATTACTGGGTTATCTGATTATTCTGGTCATGTACCACACGAATGTAAAATTTGTACACAGCTTCTTTCTACATTTCATATGCACACAGAAGACATCAAATATATGATGCAAGATATATGGAATTATGTAGTAAAATGTATGTAGCAAAAGTTACAGGCAGGTGTGGAAAAAATGCTGTAAACTAGGAATGCTTCAAAAATGGAAGTGTTCATTTATTTTCATCAATCAATAAAATGCGGTGAATGAACAAAAGAGAAATCTAAATCAAATCAGTATTTGGTGTGAGCTTTGCCTTCAGAAGAGCATCAGTTCTTCTAGGTTTACTTGCAGACAGTTTGTGAAGGAACTGGGCTGGTCTTTGTTCCAAACATGTTGAAGAACTAAGCTCAGATCTTGTGTGGATGGAGTTTCCTCACATCCTTCTGTCTCTTCATGTTAATCCCAGACACACTCCATGATGTTGAGGTCAGGGCTCTGTGGGGCCAGACCATCACCAACACAACTTCTTCTTCTTCTTTACGCTGAAGATCGTTCTTAATGACTTTGGCTTTTTCTTTTGTTCACTGCAAAAAAATATGCTTTTAAAAATATAGATAATGATTGTTTGTTTTTTAGCAATTTACAAAATGCAAAGTGAGCCGTTCTGCAAACTCTTGGCCTCTCAATGAGCTTCTTGATGAAATTTCCAGAAATGGTTTTCACGTTAACTGCTGCCTTTCCAGGGTCAAGAAATACCAAAAGTGCAAAGCAGTGATCAAAGCAAAGGGTGACTAAAACTGTGTTGTTGGTTTTTTTTGTTGCTTTGTTTTAGGGCTGTCAACAATAACGCGTTAACGCATGCGATTAATCCCAAAAAATATCGCACTAATGTTTATTTAATGCAGATTAATCACACAATTTATTTTGAACACACATGCTCCTCTATCGAAAGTGAGGGTGGTGACCTGAAAGGCGGGGCAGGTTATTAGATCAGTGATCAGGTCTGTCCATAAGACTTTAGATAAATTAAGGTAGTTTGCAGATATTGCAGCAATGAACTCTCTTTCCACAGAAGCACAACAAGTTTAAAATACCATCTTAAAGCAAAACACGGATTTGATTCAGCGGCAGCAACGACGCTACTGCACCAACAACAAGCTGAGCATGACAAACAACGTTGGCTGAGTGCACCCGCGGCAATGTGGTCAACAAAATTACTAGCAATAGATAAATGTCAATAATATAACTTTTTGATAATAAATAGCATTTTTGTCAAAATATTTTGGTCTTTTTTGAAGAATAATTAACTGCGATTAATCAGTGACTCGCGAACTCGCATGCGCGAGTTCGCGTGTGTGTCTGTTTACAGAGCTCCGATTCCTTTCTTCGCTTTTCTTGCTTTTTTGCACTTTTTACCTTTCTTATTTGAGCACACTTTTGGAATAGTTCTTAACAACACTAGAGTCAGCCGAGGGAGTTTTTTTGGCGACTTTGAGTGACCCTTAGGACTGTTTCTGACTGAAACGGGGTTACAATGCTTCGCTACAATCGGGAACAGCTGATGGCGCTGAGAGACGCTGGAGCGGCTGCTATGGAAACCATCGTGAGCTCACCTGACATCCCCGCGGACTGCAGGAGAAGGACACACAGGGGCTGCAGAGGAAATAAAAAACTGCGACGGAGGAGGATAGCAGCAAAACAACAGAGACTTAAGTTCAAGCCGTGTCTCCCCTCTATTGTGATGGGTAACGTGAGATCCCTCGTAAATAAGATGGACGAACTGACAGCGCTAGCCCAGAGTCAGAAGGAATATCGGGAGTGCAGTTTAATGTGTTTCTCCGAGACATGGCTGCATGAAGATGTGCCTGATGACTACGTTTCCATCGCGGGCTTCTCCACTGTACGGGCCGACAGAGAGCGCGCCAGCTGCGGGAAGAGCAGAGGCGGCGGGGTCGCTGTGCTCGTCAACCACCGCTGGTGCCATCCATCGCACATCACCGTCAAGGAACGGATCTGCAGCCATGATGTGGAACTATGTACTGTCGGACTACGGCCTTATTATCTACCGAGGAGTTCTCGCATGTTGTGTTTGTTGCTGTCTGCGTGCCTCCGTCAGCCAACGCCCACAGCGCCTGTGACTCTATCCACGCTGCGGTAGCCCGGATTCAGAAACGCTCACCCTACAGCCTTCATCGCCATCTCTGGGGGACTTCAATCATGTCCAGTTTGGCCAAAACTCTCCCCACTTTCTCCCAGTTTGTGAACTGCCCCACCAGGAGGGAAAAACATTAGACCATCTCTATGCTAATGTTCGTGGCGCATACCTGGCGGCCCCCCAGCCCCCACTTGGCCGTTCAGACCACACCCTGGTGCTCCTCAGGACATCTTACACACCTCTGGTGAAAGCGCCTTCCCCCTCCCCCCGGTCTGTGAGGAGGTGGACAGATGAGTCTCTGGAGGTGTTACAGAGCTGCTTTGAGGTGACAGACTGGGCTGCACTCACTGAGCCCCATGGAGAAGACCTCGACGGGCTGACTGACTGCATCACCAGCTACATAAACTTCTGTGTGGACTCAGTTGTCCCAACAAAGACTGTGAGCTGTTATCCAAACAACAAGCCATGGATAACCAAGGACATTAAAGCCACACTCATTGGGAAGAGGAAGGCCTGCAGCTCGGGAACCAAGGAGGAGGCCCGGGCTGCTCAGGAAGAAACTGAAGGTGCAGCTGAGCCAGGCCAGACAGAGACATGGGAGGAAGCTGGAGTGGAAACTTCAGCAGAACAACATGAGGAAGTGTGGAGCGGCATGAGGACCATCACGGGACACAAGCCGACCCGAGGGGGAAGCGTTGAGAGAGACGTGAACACAGCTAATGAGTTCAACATCTTCTTCAATCGCTTTGACACTGCAGGAACTGTCCAGTTCCAGCCAGCAGCAGTCAGCACCCTACCCCTCCCTCCCCCGTCTCCTGTGGAAGACCCAGCTCACACCTCAGACGACACCACCCCTCCCCCTCCTGACACCTCCACACTGACTGTCACTGAGGAGCAGGTGAGGTGTCAACTGCTGAGACTGAAGGCCGGGAAAGCACCAGGACCTGATGGAGTGAGCCCCAGAGTCCTGAAGGGCTGTGCTCCCCAGCTCAGTGGTGTTCTGCACCAGATCTTCAGCCTGAGCCTGAGTCTTCAGAGAGTCCCCCTGCTGTGGAAGACATCGTGCCTCGTCCCTGTCCCGAAGACGCCGCGCCCCAGCGACCCTAAGGACTACAGGCCCGTGGCACTGACCTCCCACATCATGAAGACTCTGGAACGACTCGTCCTGCAGCAGCTGAGGCCTATGGTCCAACATCTGCAAGACCCTCTCCAGTTTGCCTACCAGCCCCACCTTGGAGTAGAGGACGCCATCCTGACCCTACTCCACAGAGTCTACTCCCACCTGGACAAGCCGGCCGCCACTGTGAGGATCATGTTTTTTGATTTCTCCAGTGCGTTCAACACCATCAGGCCGGCTCTGCTGGCTGAGAAGCTGGCAGTGATGCAGGTGGATGCCTCTTTGGTGTCCTGGATTGTGGATTACCTCACTGGAAGACCACAGTATGTGCGTTTGAAGAGCTGTGTGTCGGACAGAGTGGTCAGCAACACCGGGGCTCCACAGGGGACAGTCCTGTCTCCCTTCCCTCCCTACTGCAGCCAGTCTTGCCACCTTCAGAAGTTTTCTGACGACTCTGCAGTGGTGGGATGCATCAGCGGTGGTGACGAGGAGGAGTACAGGACTGTAGTGGACAACTTTGTCACTTGGAGTGAGGAGAACCACCTCCAGCTCAATGTGATGAAGACAAAGGAACTGGTGGTGGACCTTAGGAGGACCAAAGCTGCTGTGACCCCCATCTCCATCCGGGGGGTCAGTGTGGACGTGGTGGAGGAGTACAAGTACCTGGGGGTGTACTTGGACAATAAACTGGACTGGAGCAGGAACGTGGACGCGGTTTACAAGAAGGGCCAGAGCCGTCTCTATTTCCTGAGGAGGCTGAGGTCCTTTGACATCTGCAGGACAATGCTCAGGATGTTCTACGAGTCTATGGTGGCCAGTGCCATCATGTACGCTGTAGTCTGCTGGGGCAGCAGTCTGCGCGTGAGGGACACTAATAGACTCGAGAAGATCATTAGGAAGGCTGGACATGTTGTGGGGAGGAGCTGGACTCTCTGGCGGTGGTGTTGGACAGGAGAATGCTGGACAAAATCTGGACTATCCTGGACTCTCCCTCCCACCCCTCCACAAGGTGCTGGACAATCAGAGGAGCTCTTTCCAGCCATAGACTGCGGCTGCCGCGCTGCTCCACTGAGAGACACAGGAAATCTTTCCTGCCTGTCGCCATCAAACTGTTGAACGCTGCACTTTAACTCACAAACTACTCAATCCTTTCATCCTATTCCCTGATCACACATGTATATAGTCAATAGATGTCAATGATGTAAATAATTTCCCAGAGAGAGCTATTTTATCTTTTATCTTATTGTATTTAGCCTATTTTGTAACTTGTTCGATATGCATGCTCTTGGTCGGTTGCATCTGTAACAAAGAAAATTTCCCCCCGGGGATGAATAAAAGTAATTCTGATTCTGATTCTGATTCTAATCAAAATTGTGATTAATCTGATTTAAAAAAAATTTTGTTTGACAGCACTACTTTGTTTCCTACATCCCATATGTGTCATTCGTAGTTTTGATGCATTCAATTAGAATCTACAATCTAAATAATCGTGGAAATAAAGAAGAAAAATAAATTAAAAAGTGTGTCCAAACGTTTGACTGCTACGTGAGCTACGTGACCTTTGAATGTGACTGGAGCTGCTAACACACTGACACATTTATACATCGATCATGAGGCTGCAGGAGGAAGGACAAGGAATGAATAAACCCCAGTGTGACCAATCACACGGTCCTCAGGCTGCACAGTGAGAGTTTGTTTATGCAAATGAGGACATCTGAATACCTCTGAGGAGAGGAGGGGGGCAACAACTAACTAGTGCTGACAGGAGGGGGCGCTGTTCAGGGAGACGGGTCAAGGGGAGATACACACCTCATGTAAGAAACAGGACCATGAACCAGAACAACGGTGCATATGTCTGTACCCACACCTGGGACGTGGGTCTAGGGAATAAACCAGCACTAAACTGGTTCTGATCTAGTTTTATCCTTAAACTAACCAGTACTAGACAGGCAGTATTACAGCCTACAGAACACGTTGCACTTCTGACAAAGGCAACAGGAAAAAGACCAAAACAGTCTGATTTGTAGACCTTTTGTCTTGATCCATAGAGAGGCTTTTGTTCAATCTAGCATTTATTCACAATATAATGACTCATAATGACATTTATTTATTTTTAGGTGGGCACTAGCATTATTGCTATGAGTGTGCCGACCTCTCACATCTGACCTGTACCTTTACCTGGTCTCCAAATGCAAAGTTTAAAGCTCTACCAGAAAAGCTACATAAGAAAGTCTTGTCTAAAGTGCAGTAGAGCTTTACTGGACTTTTGGAATAGTCAGCAGGAACTCTAGAGGAGACTCCAGCCTGTAGCTTGGGAATTACCAGTAGCTCCATGATGGAAAGAGTTATGAAAGATTGTATGTCACAGATAGTAATCTCACAGTTTCTTGTTTCAGTTAGTAGTGAATAAAGATAGTTATGTCACAGTTAGACTCACTTATTTAGTTTAGCTTTGTGGAGGGTTGGAGGGAAGTGTGGGGAATTTGGGATTGTTCTTGTGGGAAATGTGGGATTGCTCTTTTTTACTGCAAAGCCCTTTGTGTTGCATTTTTTGTTTGAAAAGTGCTCTATAAATAAAGTTTGATTGAGCTCACCAAGCGATTTGTGAATTATACGTATTGTCCAGAATAACTATAATTTGATTAATTACCATTGTAAATGTATTATTTTGATGCCTTTGTGCACAAATAAATGGATCATGTTGAAGAAGTTTTCAGCTTGTCCAAGAAAGTAAAAGGAAGTAAAAGGCTGGAGACCAACTGGACGTCTTAAGCAGGAGAAGTTTATTTACCATCAATAATCCGGGTCCAGTGGGTATTTGAAAAACCAACATAGTCTGATCTTTGAGTGTTCAAGCCCCTTGACTCTGCTTCTAAAGGAGGAGGTTTATAAAGCAAGTGTGGGGAGACTATAAAGGTCAGTAGACTCCAGGTAGTCAGCAATGTGCCACAATTTAGATAGTGGTATACCAATGGTACGCCAAGAGAAGATCATGGTGTACATATAGCTCTTGTGAGTCAATATTAAACTGAGAGATGTACGTGGGGGATTAATTACAGATAATGGTTTATATTTTATAGGCATCTAACTGTACCGTGGCTCTTATATTTACTCAATTTGTTATGACCACTAAAATGAGTAGCTCTCTGGCACTTTTGTTTTGTAAAGGGAGCTCACCGGAGGAAGGTTGGAGACCCCTGAATGTGTGGTATCTGTTATACTACTGCATTATAATTCGTGCTGTTACTTTAACTTGGACTTTCTTAGGAAGATTCTTTTGTTATTGTTTGAGGCCTCCAGACAAGTTTGGAGCCCATAAAGGGTCAGAGTTTAGGAGACACTGCATTCGAGACATTCGGTGAATGGTACCATGGTGACAATTAATCATGTCATGTATGGTTGGGTGTTTTGTGCAAACCATGTTGAGAACCTCCATATGGTCAGAGTGGGATGTCCTATAGAAACTATAAATGTAACTCAAATACGTTCTTCTGGGTCTTCCTGCATTGGGCTTTAAAGGGGATCCAGACTTAAACTGTCTGTTAATTGGCTGACTCTATTATCTGTAAAATAAATCATATTTACATTCATTAGAGCTGTTGTTAAATCATTTCTCAAGCATCTTTCCCTTCTGTGAGGCATCTAGGGAAACGCACCCACTACAAAAAGGTAAGCTCCTGGATTGAGGATCTTAAACTACACTAGATTTAGCCGATAAATGATAAAGGCATTTTTTGTTTTATTAATATACAGTTCTGATATATATCATCACCCCTGTCCTTCAAAACCTCCACTGGCTCCCCATCCCGCAACGCATCCACTTCAAAGTCCTCCTCATCACCTTCAAAGCCCTCCATAACCTGGCCCCCTCCTACCTTTCTGATCTTCTTCACCGACACACCCCATCCCGTTCCCTCCGTTCCTCTGATGCCAACCTCCTGTCCCTCCCCTGCAGGACCAAGCTCCGCACCTGGGGTGACCGAGCATATTCCATCGCTGCCCCTACCCTCTGGAACTCACTCCCACAACCCATCCGTGACTGCTCCGACCTCCCCTCCTTCAAAAAACTGCTTAAGACCCACCTTTTTAAAACTGCTTTTAATGTTTAATATTTAATGTTTGTTTGTTGTTGCTTTTTATCTTGTTACTGTACAGCATCTTTGAGTGTCATGAAAAGCGCTTTTATAAATAAAATGTATTATTATTATTATTATTATCATTTACGTATTGTGTATGGACCTTGTACAGACATTGCCGAAACAAATTAAAACTAAACTATCTCAAAAACTACTCTGACAGATTCTGTATCACAGTTTATCTTAATAAACCCCATCCTTTTTGCCTTAGCTATTCTATTAACATCTACGGGGAATGATTCTTGGATGGGACAAAATGATCACTTGATAATCCAATATCACCAAGAACTTCCAGTCAAAAATGTTATGTTTAAGTTGAACCTTTGGGCTGCAATGTCTGCAATAATACAGACTGTCCTGTTTAAACACTGTACATAAATAAACTAAACTAAGCTAAATTAAATGTCCAGTAGTTGGAAGCTGAAGCATATGTCTGGAAATCTTACGTAGAGATAATGGGTGAAGATTGGTTACTGACTATTTTTATGCGTATCGAGTACTAATAAAAGTAAAACCTTTAGGTACTTCAATACTTTACCGCTCCGTGCAGTTACTCAGAGTACTATGACATCATCTGCCCAACGTCTATAGAAACCAGGCGCTAACATCCCTCCATCTCTTTAGACTCCGTGTGTGGGGCATGGAAGTGCAGTGTATTGAGTTAGTGATTAAAATGTACCAGCAGACTCCGGCTAAGACCCCGAGCATTCTGCAGCGAGGCCCGGGTCGGGTCAGCCGATCCTGGGGGCCACTCCGGCAAATCCCAAACACAAACACAGCCGCGGACCCCCAAAAGAGCCCCTCCCATACCCCTCTCTACCCCCCGGCCTGCACTGTTTAAGGGCCTTTTAGATCTCTGGGAAATATCCTCAAATCCTGACCCTTAAAGCCGCTTCCACCCGCCCCGGGACAATGAGCAGTCTATAAGGCGATCCAAGCTGGCCCATTGACGGTTCATTAAAACACAATGGGGACAGATAGCCGGTCTGCTGGTGTATAGGTGGCTTTCACTTTAGCGCAGAAAAGGCTCTGTTAGCTTAGCGCAGAGTAGTGGTCTCGGTATGCTAATGCTAATGCTAAGGGTCAGGATGTAGAGTAGGCGCGGAGATGCAAGCAGGTGGTGGGCAAACGCTTTGCATGTTCCAAACTGAAGGTTTTTGTGGGGCGATTGGGAGATGGTTAACAGATTATTCAGGCGGGTAAACAGAGGGTCTGCAGAAGTGGTTGGAGAGGAGAGAGGAATGGTGAAGTGGATGAAAACATTTAATTAAACTTTCCAGTGTGAGTGTTACATTTGCTTTATCACTTTGAACTGATAAAGTTAAAGAACAGGGCTATGATTATACAGTTTGGAGCAGAGTTGACAATTTTAACATCAGTGGAGACAAACCGTAACATGTTTATAGAGTTATCTTGTGTAAGAAAATGTAAGTAATTTATCCTCCTCGTACATCTCTCAGTTTAACATTGACTCACAAAATCTATATTTACACCATGATCTTCTCTTGGCATACCATTGACATACCACTAGCTAAACTGTGGCATATTTTGTCTAACCAGAGTCTTCTGGCCTTCAGTCTCCCCACACTTGCTTTATAAACCTCCTCTTTTGGAAGCAGAGTCAAGGGGCTTGAACGCTCAAAGATCAGACTATTATTGACGTATTATTGATGGTAAATAAACCTCTCCTGCTTAAGACATCCAGTTGATCTCCTGCCTTTTACTTCCATCCTTTCTTGGACAAGCTGAAAACTTCTGCAACATCTCGGAAGCTGGAGAACTTCAGACGGAAAAGACAATATCAATGGCAAAAATACGTTATTGAGGATGAACGATCTTCTTTGTAATCTGAAAGTTACAATGAACACAAAACGTTGGCTCCTTGACTGTTATGTCATGTCAGTATTGAAATACAGATCTGAGAAGTGGACAATCACCAACCAGGTCTAACAAGATCTTCATGTTTATATTGTTGATAAAAGCCTATGTGACATTTTGAATGATATACTTACATCAATCAGAACACAGTGAGTGGGCTCATGTTGAGGGAACACGGTCAATTTTACATATCTCTTTATGTTTCGGAACAGGGTTATGGTTAAGATAAATAACATATGGTTTGGGTTAAGGCCGCCACACACTACAGGAGAATTTGCCCGATTTTGGCTACGATTTCTTCTTCCCGAGTTCGGGGAGGTGTGACCCAACTTTATGTCTTCATATGTGATTTTGAAACTGCTGCTCCTCATGTGTGTGGAGTCAGTGTCAGATCGTAAATGCCAAACATCAACAACAAAACGGTAACAGGGGCAGAGGAGTGACATAAAGACTCAACAAACAAACTCGGGATGTAGCGAGAATAAAGACTTTATTACTCACCTAATGTAACGTGGTACATTTAAAGTGCAGCATCTCACCCACATTATCCATAGAAATTGTCCTTCACAAATAATGACATCCAGTCCACAAAACTGCACCGTGAATCCAGTGTGCTGTGTTCTTTAAAAGTAAGAAGACAGTGTTTCCTCACATGTGTCTTTTTACACCCACACAGTGAAGTTGCAGCCATCCAGAGCCGACTATAGTTACATTAGATATAATTTTGGCTGAATACTGCTAATATCCAGATACTTTAACTACAGTGGTCGTATACCCTAATATTGTACAGGGAATAAGCTGAAGTTTTCACTTTTCAGTGATCAAAAATGTAATAAATAACTTTGAAATGATAACTCAAATCAGCAGAGATGAGCAATGTTTGAAAAGTGGGGCGACCAGACGTCCCTATTTACCCGGGACAGTCCCAGTTTTGAGCCCTGTGTCCCCTGTCCCAGCAGAAAACCACTGATTTGTCCCAGTTTTATATAAGAAATGTCCCAGTTGTTCCTATTTTTGACCAATTTATTAACCAACAACAGTAAAGAGGGGGATAGATTGTCATTTGTTAAGCTAAAACACAGAAAACTGCAATTGAAAATGGTACCGACTGAAGTCCCTCAGATTATGACTGACCCACAAATGAGTTGAGAATGGACAATGTTACATGCTATTTTCACAATTTTATTTACATCAACCATCCAAACCCAAGTGTGTTCCACTTTTAAATGTTGAAAATCTGGTCTACTCTATTGAAAACTGCACCTTACAAACAAACACGCGCAGTTTTGAGTTCAGATTTAGCATTAGTCTGTATGTTCTTTACAGGAGTGTCCAGAGCATAGATGGAGGAGAGGTCAAA
This sequence comes from Odontamblyopus rebecca, assembly GCA_030686955.1. Classification (NCBI taxonomy): domain Eukaryota; kingdom Metazoa; phylum Chordata; class Actinopteri; order Gobiiformes; family Gobiidae; genus Odontamblyopus; species Odontamblyopus rebecca. The sequence goes on along the minus strand of CM060653.1, from coordinate 18,795,273 downwards.
GGTTATCCAGCAGCTGGTGTGACACAAGCTGCACTCTAGATGGCATCACCGACATTTGGGTTAATACACTTTTATCTCAGACTTATCACAAATTCTGTTTCACAACTTCTCCCTCCACCTTCTTTTACAAACAACTGTTTATTGCACATCGTTTCTCGACAAACATCTTGTAGTTTGGATGCTTTGGTTTGATAGAACATACATATTTGAGGAGATTTGCGGGTCTCTCAGTGTTCATTGGTCTCCGCAATATTTCAGTGATGGTACAGAGGAGGATGTAAGCCGAGCTCCTCTTTCTCATATGACACATCTCCACGAAGTGAGTGAGCTGTTGCATCATGGTGGTGTCAAACTCCGAGCTTCTGCCATACACAGAGCAGATCCTTCTTGTCTGCTCGTCGGTGCCTGCAGGTTCACCCCAAAAACTTACTCAACTTCTCCTCACACATGGACACAAGTCTATACCAATGCGAGAGCTTTAATGGCAGAATCTTTCATGCCTTTATTATGAAAGTTCATGAAAACACAGTTAGTAACACTTTCGGCGGTGGATACCAACTTCCTGCGTTCATGGAGACAATAAAAGCCATACTTTGGAACATTAGAGGCAAAGCAAAAACATCTCCATGGTGACAGGGAGGTGGTGTGCAAACCACCAACCCAATTGCAAGTCAAAGCTGCATAAAGACAAGATCACTCAAAGTTAAGTGCATGATTTTCATGATTTTTTGAAATGAAAAACTTTTTACTTTGTCTATTCATTGGCTGAAATGTTACACAGTGGTGCCTTAAACCAGTAGAGACTTGAACTATTTCTTCAAATTAAGTACACAAATTGTAATCCTAATTGACAAGAAGTACTGCACTGTACTATCTACACTACATTTATGACTAGGAATAAATAAAAAAGTACTTCAACAATAACTTCAAACTTGGTTACTATAGAAGGCTTTTGGGTGATTGATTCAAGTACTTTTGTAAGTATTATTTTCTTGTCATACTTCTTCTGTAACTGTGTCAGAGGTGGGATCAAGTCGTTGTTTTGCAAATCTCAAGTCTCAAGTCTTTGACCTCAAGTCCGAGTAAAGTCCCAAGTCAAATACAGGTCGAGTCCAAGTCAAGTCTCGAGTCACTGGTTCATAAGTCCAAGTCAAGTCCAAGTTCTTTGCTTCGAACTTTAAACCAAAGTACCAAATATATCTTAAATTTTGGCAATTTATATGATTTTTAAGATAAATTGTACTTAAAAAGCCATAATATATTTACATATGCGTATTTATAGAGTATATAAGAGTTGTAGAAGTGCTATTTTTTCTTAAATGTCTCGACAAGATCTTAGTGTAAATCATTACGGTGAGAATAGAAAGAATTCAGATTCAAAAGTGATTCTCAATGCTTCTCAAGTCACAGGCCTCAAATCCGAGTCAAGTCCCAAGTCTTAGTCCATTTTATCAAGTCTCAAGTCCTAAAAATAGTGACTCCAGTCTGACTCGAGTCCAAGCCACGACTATTACAAAAGAATTCAGTTCTTCCAGCTCTGTTGAAGCACGGGTCAAATGTTGAGGACTAATTTCCCAGCAGATACAGTGAAGTCCATGTTAACTTTTCGGCTTAAGTTGTAAACATAAAATATGGACTGAGATCACGACTCACAATTGAGACCTCGGACTGCTTATCTATATGTAATCCTACTACATATTTCACAGATCACCGGCTCCTTTGGCATCTCACCTTCTTGCCGCTCTCTAATCTCCCCATCCACTCTCTCCATCCACCTCCACTTCGTTGCTTTCTCAATCCCCCTCGTCTCCCGTCACTCCTCACCTACACCGCCATAATCAAAGCCGGAGTCAGGGCCTAGTGTGGTGCAATTGTGTATTCTGCGGCTAACCTGTTGATCGTGCATGTATAATTGAACCGATGTTTTATAGATGAACAAAGCGAGCAACAAATGCAATTAAACTCTCGTCCACAGCTTGCCGAAGTCTTTAACCTATTCTGCCTCTTGCTCTATCTTATCCCTCCTCCACCGTCACCCCATCTAACTTGGCATTCTCGCACTGGAATTCGCCTTGTGTGAGTGAGCGATCTTACACCAAATGATCCTTCTTTTCACTCCCTAATCTCTCCGTCCACTCCCGTTCTCTACCTCCTCCTCATCACATTCTCCCTCTTCTCTTCTCGTCAAAGCCAGTGGCCACGTTTACATGATTTTTCTTAATTTTGAATGAATTGTTCTGAATTAAATAGTTCAGAATGAAAATATTATCCTTTGAGTGAAAATATTCTCCTTGAGTCTGGGGGTAAGTAAGTAAAGTTTATTTATATAGCGCTTTTCACAGACATAGGTCAAAAAGTGCTTCACATACAAATGATAAAAAACAGCATAAGATACATTCGTATTAAAATCAGTGGTAACAGCTCTAAAAGGGCAGGAACGCTTGTTCAAAGAGAAATGTTTTTAATTGCTTTTTAAAAGCATCTACACTTTCTAGAGAGCATAGGTGAGGAGGCAGCTCATTCCAGAGTTTAGGAAAGACGGCCTAAAATGATCTATCTCCTCGCATTTTAAAACTTGCCCGAGGGACAAGTAACAAGTTTTGGCTGGTGGACCTCAGAGTACAGGCAGAGATCTGATCTGTGATGTAAGCTGGACCCTGACCGTGTAGGGCCCTAAAGGTCAACACCAGGATCTTAAAGTCGATACAAAAAAGAACAGGAAGCCAATGTAAGGATTTCAAGGGTTTCAAGGGAAGGGTTCTGATTGGACAGCGACACAAACGTATTTACGTCTTTGGGAAGAAAACACACACTTCAGCTGCTACCGGCTTTTCTGTCATCTCAGTTTGTTGTTACACCGCCGACACAAACACGATCCAAACTTTTCCTGCGGTCGTTCTGATGATAAAGCAGCAGCTGGAGAATTCTCTCCTCACGCTTTACGTCTATGAGCTGAGGAGGAGAAGGGAAGAGTGTCGGAGAAGGAGGAAGAAAACAAACTGAGCCTGAGGCTGCCACACCTCAGCCCACTCCCACATCCCGCTCACAAATCCAAAGAGACGTGGAGGAAAGTCCAAAGAGACGACTGGTGGAGCCGGATCGTCTGGATCGCGTCAGAAGGACGACCCAACAAGCATGAATCACCGGGATTATTTTTAAAAAGAATAAACATTTACATGATCAAGGAATAAATTAATTCGTCTTAAAATCAGAATAAACCACCCACTTACTTTGGAGTTAAATTTAATTCCGAATAATCTTTTTCTTTAGGAATTAAGTGTTTACATGGTCTTTTTAAAGTGGAATAAATTTTTCTTCAGAATTAAATTATTTTTATTCAGAATTAATGCTCTCATGTAAACGTGGCAAGTTTCAGTACTAACCTGTTGATTGCGCACATATATTTGAACCCATGTTTTATTGTTGAACAAAGCTAGAAACAAACCCATTTCAACTCTTGTAAATTGGCTGGTGTTTTCTTTAGCCTGGTCGACCTGTTGGGCTTGCTTAACTTTCCACCTAAATCATAACTGACTTTAGAAAAAAAAAAACAAACAAAACGCATCATCACAATGGCTTCTGCATCATTCGAGAGGAGGAGGAGAGGGTCCCAAATTTTAAGTTCCAGGGTGTGTAGATCAGCGAGGAGCTGACCTGGAGACTAAAAACCTCCACCATTATAAAGTGTGCCCGTCAGAAACTGTTTTTTCTGTGAATACTCCTCCGCAATGGGCCCAAAAGCTGCTGATCGAAAGCATCCTGACAAACTGCTGCACATCATGGTGCGAAGCCTGCACATCTGCTGAAAAGAAGGACCTACAGCGAGTGGTGAGAACAGCTGAGAGGGTGGTGGGCTCCTCACTCCTAAACCTGGACACCATCTCCTCTTCATGTCTCCACTCACAGGCCTCCAACATCCTGCAGGACCTCACACACCCTGGGAACTCCCTCTTCTGTGCTCTACCCTCGTGAAGGCTTCAAACTCCCCTCACATGCACAAACAGGCTCCGCAACAGCTTCTACTCACGAGCACAAGCACAAATAAAAAGCCTAAAGGGACTAAATGTTTTTATTGGTAGGGTAACCATTCGTCCGGATTTTGGCCGGACCGTCTGGATTTAGAGCCTTCGGTCCAAACCTCTGTTATGCGTCCTCATTTTTGACATTTTGTCATCATTTCGGACCCTCGGCCGCCACCGTTGTACGCATCACCACAAATCCCCGCCCATATTGCCCCTGCGATTCTGCGATAGGAATGCCAAAAAGGAAAACATCCTTCAAACATGCTTGGTACTCAGAGCATCGTTTTGCCAACAAGAGCAACAAAGGAGAATACTCTGCCTTCTGTAAGCTTGCCCGTATTGACATTGACGTGAGAACAGAGGTAAAAATGTGTTTTTAACGTCTTTTTTTGCCCCACCAACAATCAACACAACAGATGACGCAATTAAACACCACCATTCTTACAGAAGTTTGGGCTGCTGTGCAAAAGTGGATAGGCAGGTTTATGGAGGCTCAATGGTTGCTAAATAATAAGTGTGATAATTCTAATCATACTACTACTACTACTACTACTACTACTACTACTACTACTACTACTACTACTACTACTACTACTACTAATAATAATAATAATAATAATAGTGATAAGTGGTTGTGTAGGGCCTTTGTCCTCACTTTTGGGCCTGAGTGTTCTAAATTTCAGAGTCATGCCGGTGGTCACCCAGTATGAATGTGAGAAAGTATCTGTATTTATTCATTTTTACTGATGCAATTTTGCTCTGTCGAAGTTTCGTTGTATTTTGTATATTGACAGTAAATCTAATCTACTCTATCTTGGGCTAGTTTGGTGTTCTTTCATTGGAATTTGCTTCGTGTTAGTGAGTTATTTTACCCAACCTGATTCTTCGTTTCAGTCTGTAATCTTTCCATCCACTCCACCTCTTCTTCGTCGCTCTCTCAATCCCCCTCTTCTCCTGTCACTGCCGTCTGTGCTCACCTATGCCACCGTAATCAAAGCCCGTGTCAACGCTAACCTGTTGATCGCGCATGTATAATTGAACCCATGTTTTATTGATGAACGAAGGCAGCAACGACCCAATTAATCCCTCGTCCATAGGTTGCCGGAGTCTTTAGCCTATTCCCCCTCTTCCTCCCGCTCGCCCCTCCGCCTTCATCACCCCATCTCCCCGGCCCGGGCCAGCTCGTCGTCCTTTCATTGGAATTCGAAGCCGGAGCGATTGAGTGAGCGCTCCACCTCAGCTCCTCGCCGAATGCTGACACGCTGACGTTCTCGACAGCAAATTATTACTTTTTCATGACGCAACCGCCTGCAATTACGCCGACATCGTTTGCGGAGGATCCTGGCGCCGCGGTAACTGTCAGGGGGGCTTTCCAGGCGGGATGGCTCAGCGCGGAGGCATCAGTCATGACGGAGCTTTGCCCAGATCTCGCTAAGGCAGACTGACAGACGATAGGGGGGGTGGGAGGGGCGCGGGGGAGGGTAGGGGCTAGACCAAAGAGGGGAGACAGGTAAGGCAGGCATTTCAAACGGGCCCGGGCGTTTCAGCAAATAGGAGCGATGTGGTGATGGGGAGATGTGTACGGGGTTGTTTGGGAGAGAAAGGACTGACACGAAAGATTGTTGTTGTTGTTCTTAGGCGTTCTGTACAGGGAGTAAACAGCCGTGTAATATTAAGGTTTACAGATGGAAAAAAAGTCTTTGTGGAGGAGGTGTGCGGAGGAAAAGTTGAGTAGCCTCAGAAGTGATGTGTGTATTATCTGTACAAAGTGTGAGGTCTTGTAACAAGGGCTAACTAGTAGCAGAGGGAGATAAACTACGGCTATAGCCTTATTCACACGGGATTAGTATTACCTGTGGACCTTTGGTGATATGTAAGAATTTCAGAGGATGTTAATCCCGTGCGAATGCGTCATGTTTGTGATTTGTAAAGCCAAAATTCTGCTGTAAACGACATAGAATATTTCTCCAAACAGAGACGTCCAGTGATAATACTACAGCAGTCCCGCGTGAACCTGCATCTCAGTGTTTGTTGTTATAATTGAATGCCTTTTCTATTTCTTTCTTTTCTTTCCGCATTCTTTTCTCTTCCAATCTCAGTATCAATGTCAGTGAAACAGAGTCATTTACGGACTTTGCTTATCCAGTGTGAATGTGCAGCAAGTAACACAAAGATATGGCGATATTTTGCAAAATTTAGACGTCCCCAGGTTGTATTTACTGTCAGATTGCGGATTGTTGACCTGGTTTATGGTTAAAGGACCCATATTACGCTGTTTTCTGATCTATGTTATAATGTTTCCTCATCACAAAGATTCCTGGAGCTTTGTTTTTCTCTCAAACTGAAAAACCCTTGTGATGTCATGTGGTAATACAAGAAGTGCTCCACTGTGTTTTAAACCTTGGGTCCAGTCATGAGGAATCACCAGGTCTCTTTTCACTCCTAAGATGATGACACTCAGCTGTACATTCAGATCAAGTCCACATCCTCCTCCCCTACATCTGCCCTCTGTGCCTGCCTGGAGGAGATAACAGCATGGATGACAAACAACTTTCTCCATTTGAACAGCAGCAAAACTGAAGCCATCTTGATTGGCGCCCCACATCCAATCCAATCATCCTCTATAACCAATATCAATGCCTCCGGTCATAACATTTCCCTTTCCTCCTCTGTTACAAACTTAGGGGTCAAAATGGAGCCACATCTGTCATTTGAAAACCATGATCGCCATCTTTCTAAAGTGTCCTTCCATCACCTGTGAAACACTGCCAAACACCGCCCCTCCCTTTCCCAGTCAGATGCTGAGAACTTGGTCCATGCCTTTGTCTGCTCAAGCTGTACGAGTACAACAGTGCCCTCCTCATCAGGATCCATAGCAGGAGCCTGCAGAAGCTCCAGCACATTCAGAACTGTGCAGCCAGGATCCTGACAAGGAGGCGCAAATATGACCATATCAGACCTGTTCTCCAGTCACTTCCACTACCGTATCCACTATAAACTTTCTCTCCTCACATATCAAACAGCCCCGGCCTCCCTCAGTGAGCTCCTCCCCCTGCACATTACCTCCGGACATCTTCACCTCCACCTCCTGCCTTCACAAACCTCAGACCAAACTCTCTACAATGGAAGACAAGAGCTTTTCAGGCAGGTTCCCCTCACCTGTGGAACGTCTTCCCAAAGTCCCTGAGGGCCCCAGAGTGTCCAGTCCTTTAAAAGAGCTCTAAAAACATTTCTTTTTAAAATGGCCTACTGATATGAGAACCATTTTATGTACAGTTGTGCTCATAAGTTTCCTACCCTGGCAGAATGCACATGGGACGTACTTGGATATTCCAACATGATAATGATCCAAAACACAAAGGAAAGTGGACCTGTCACTGGCTCCAGCAGAATAAAGTGAAGGTTCTGGAGTGTTCGTCTCTTCTGACCTCAGTATCACTGAGCCTCTGGGCAGATCTCAAGCTGCAGTTCAGACAAGAGCCCAAGAAATTACAGGAACTGGAGCCTTTTGCCAAGAAGAATGAGCAGCTTTACCATCAGAGAAAATAAAGAGCCTCATCCACAACTATGACAAAAGACTCCAGGCTTCATTGGGTCATTTGTGTAGTTTCTGTTATCATCATGATTTAAAAAGAGGAAACACAGTTGTTTGATAATAAATGGCTTCACCCAAGCACTAACCATGAGTGAAAGAAAAGTTTTTGTGTCATTCATATTCTCTGAAAGATGGACAAAAAATCAATCAAATTCTGTCAGGGTCTGTAAACTTATGAGCAGAACTGTATATGTAGTGTTTCTTTTGCATGTTTTAATTGTGTTTTATGTATTTTACCCGCTGTAGCACTTTGAGATTTCATTGAAATGTAAAGTGCATTACAAATAAATTATTATTATTATTATTATTATTATTATTATTATTATTATTATTATTATTATTAATAATTACGATTTCATTCCTGGAATTGTCCATCTCTACTGAACAAAAGGTAAAGAGTTGCTGCTCACTTGAAAATTACCACTAGCACAGAGCATTTTGAGCTTTGGAGATATCGACAGACCAATATTAAAAGTTTACTCAAACGTGTGTATGTCTTTAATGAGGTAAAACAACATTCTAACCTGACATAAAGCTCACAAGAGTCAGTTTTATGTAATATAGGACTTTTAACATCTCTGTAATTATTGCTCCAACGGCGTGATTGTTGCCATGAGCCATATGTTTAATGAGGCAGGTTTGTGGAGCCATTCACTATCAAATAATGATCTTTCTTTCTTTCTTCTTATTCATCAGGGATCATATACAAATTCATCAGTGTTACAAAAGAAAAGACGACTGACAGATGAGCACACATTAAAAAAATACACATTTCACCACATTTACATTACAAGACTTAGTTCATCATTACCATTAGCAGTAAAATACAATCAAATTTCCAATAAATGGTGTTTGCTACAGTCTAAATAGACATTAAAGATCATCATGTGCTGGTTATAGTATACACCGGTATTCATTTCACTGACGTCGACACACTTGATTTTCTTTTCTAAACTAAAGTACAACCTGGTGACATCTGGAATTTTGCAAATTCCCGCCCCATCTTTGTGTTACTATAGACCATTCCCACGGGATAAGAAATGTCCGTAAATCACTCTATTTGACTATATTTTGAAAGAGAAAATAAGAGAAAACAAACACTGAGATGCAGAATCACATGGGACTAATATTATCACCGCAAAATATAGTAGTTTGGTCATTTGCGGCTGAATTTTTAAGTCATTTTGTGATAGATTTAAGTGTTTATATCTTAAATTTTGGCTGTGAGAGCATTTTGAGCTTTGGAGATGTAGACAAACTTGTAATGAAGGATTACTCAAGTTTAAGGTCTGTTTTTGAGGAGGTAATGTTCGAAAATGAGTCTAAAATGAGTCCATTTTGCATAATATAAGACCATTTAAAACTTAGATGAACCAATTGAGTAAAACTTTATGAATCTTTGAGCAAACCAAAGTTCCAAAAGCTTTATGTTGACAGTATTAAACCTCAACTTTCTTGCTCATTTCCAGTCCTGAAATCTGTATTCAGGATATAAACCGCTATCACTTTAAATGGAGAATTACCGTTACAAATAGACTTTAACTTCGCATTTTGTTTTTGAATGAAACTTCACCACGCAGATGTCATCGCGGCATCTGTCTTCATCACAGCTTTGTTTCCAATCCGGCCCACTTCCGAGTTCTTGCTTTCACTTTCTCATTTCTTATTGTTCTGCTTTCTACCAACTTATCTGTAAACAAGTTTGCAAAGCCGTCTCCTTTCCTCCTCTCCTCTGCTGAAAACTGAAAACCCTGTAGGCCTGATTATAAAGTTTAAACACACTTTAACGCCACAATCGCGCACGTACAGCGGTAAACCTCAATTAAGACTTGAGAGCGCCGCCGCCTCCCCTCGGCGCCGCGACAAAGGCAACGCTACAAAGCCCTCTGCCCCCCCAGCGGAGCCACAGAGCCAGGCACAGGAACCTTACCTTCTGGAGGTGGATGTTGCCTCATTCGGGGAGCAGAGCAGAGGAGAGAAGAGAGGAGGTGGTGGCGAAATGCTGTTTGTTGCTGAGAAGAAGGAGAGGGTTTTTGGGGGGAAAAGAAGCTACAAAGGCCCCGCTGAAGGCACAGGAGAGAGGAGATGTTTAATGTGAGGCTGATCCGACTCACAAGCACAGTCACTTTCATTAACAGAAGATTAGCGGCGAAGGTAACGTTATATGTGGGGAAATACAAGCTCAAGGTGTTGACGATAAAGAGAAAAGATCTCGTTAAAGTATTTGTTTTAAAAGTGATTTGTTGTCTTAGGATATTTGCAGGATTTTTTGGCCAAAATTTAAGCTATACACATTTAAATCTATCAGAAAATGACTTTAATGCAGTGAAATTATGTGTCCCAGTGGAAAAATAATATTACTTGACAAGTTATCTTAAAATAAACAATCTCTAGACTAGAAAGCAGTAAATCTGAAAACAAAATGAATAACCTGATATAAGTTGGAGATGTCACTGCTCTTCTTGAAATGTTCCACAGTATGACATTAAACAGATTTAACTTACATTTATTCAATTACAGGTGGTTTATAGCTCAAAAATACCTAGAAAAACAGGCATTCTGATTGCGAGCGAAGTTGCCTTTCCACAGATCTGACCTGTAACTTGGTCTGGTCTCCATGCAGATAGAAAGGTTTAAAGCCATACTGTGAAACATTCCAGACAAAGCAATAACTGTAATCTCTATATCTCTATGGAGGAAAGCATTTGATGGACTCTCTACCTTAAAAATTACACAGTGCACTTTTAAAAGTCCAAAAGACTCGATCGCGGACTCCAGCGGCAGCGAGAGGCTCGAGCCGCCAGGAGCAACAAGTGAAGATCGACTGACGGTGAAGAGGAAGAGAAACTGAAAGTTGTTGAAAGAAAATGGTTCGGGAATGCATTTTTTAGCATTTTTTAAAAATTATAATTCACTCGTAAATGGGATTAGAAACAATCGGTGATCGAGTCTTTTGGGCTTTCGCATGTGCAGTGGGAAATCAACAGAGGGAAGTGTAAGGCTGCTTATAAAGTTGTTTTCTAACGTTTCCAGACACTAATGAGTGAGTCAGGCAGAGCGTTTTGTTTGTTAGACTCGTGACCATGTTGTAAGATGGGATAGAAAAGTAGCGTTAAGCCTCTTCTGTGCAAATTGACGTTTTACATGGAAGTTAAGAACTTACCCCCATTTCTACACTAGTTTGTTGCCTTGACAGACTCACTGCCACAGCGAGATCTCCGCAGAGGCAACGCTGATCTGTGCCGTTTTTTGGCTTCTGACAGAATTTGAACACCTCTAGTAATGGACTTTAGCCTCAAACGTGCCGGTGTTCAACTTTAAGGCCTAAACATGAAAACCTGCCAAAACCACAGTGTGTCTTTAATTACACCTTTAATCCCCCACAGGTTGAGCGTCATTTGCTCTTCTGCCCAGCATTCCTTCCTTGTCCTTGGATGATAAAAATGCTGTATAATAATTACATAAGTAGGCAGCTCACAGTGGTCTCGTTTGACCCTAAGGGCTGAACCAACAAATATGACTTTAACTGTACCTGCGTAGTCTTTCTCCTGGGTTTATCAACATACTCTGCACCGATAAACCCAGTTACTACAATTACATCACTCCGGTGGTTCATCAGAGCACAAAGTATACCCCCCTCACCCGCCATCCTGACTTCTATTACCCCCCGTATCCACCTTCCTTCTCATCCAATCTCCTCCTCTTCCCTTTATCCTCCTCTGCCCCTCTCCACATAAAAACACACACTCACGTCTCATACAGGTAATGACAGCTCGCCGGGCTATTGGTTTTTCCTCCATATACCCCCACCCACCCCCATATCCCCATCTCCCCTGACCCCCACCACCTCCCCTCCCTCTCCTTCCTCCCTTTTTCTTCCTCCTCTCCATCCCTCTTTCTCCGGCTCTCCCTTTCCCCAGATGTCAGACATAGATTTATTCTCGCTGTGATGCGTGTAGGGATCCTTTCTTTTGGAGGTACGGGGGGGCGGAGGGGCTGGGGGCGGGGGGGTCGGTCAGAGGGGGAAGGTGGTGGTGGTGGTGGAGGGGGGGTACTCCTGTATATGTGTGTGTCTACAATAAGAGATAAGATCATGGCTCCCCGGGGGCTTGTTTAGCCCGGTAGCCGATCCATCAAACGTGCGCTTCCCGTGCCAAGGTCAACTCTAATGAGCATTTTCCAGGGTCCTGCGTGTACCCCCCTCCTTCCCCTCCCACCACTTCCTCCTGAAAAGCCAGGCGCCCTCCCTCTGTCCTTTCCCCTCCCTCCTTACCCAGTGCCCACACCTCCTTGGACATCCCTGCTCAGTGACAGGAACACATAGCATGCTCTCGCGCTTCCCCAACAGGTAGGCCATTTGATTGGGAAATGAGGCCGGGCGGAAGGGGTGGAGGTGGGGATGGGGTGGGGGGGAGAGGGAGGTGATGGAGGGCACGGGGTGGAGATACAACAAGGCCAATAGGCTCTGTTCACGCTTACTTCACAAACCAGGAAGACGTTTGGAAACATGCGATGACAACTTCTGGTGTAGTTCCCGACACTGGGCTGATAAAACCCACTGAAGTAAATGTGATCAGCGGTTAAACGAAGAATCATCTTGAATTTGGCGCCCTCGTCTCTTCTAATCGCATGTACCCAGTGTGCTCGGAGTTGTGCGTCAGTGGGGAAATGTTAAAAACTGTGGTGTGGTTGTAATTGTTGATGAGCCGAACATAGACCCTTTTAGTGTTAGTAAACAGTGATGATGTAGGCATGGTTGAGCACACATTTTGGCAACAGAACGATGGCAGAACAATTTCCGCAACAAGCCGACTTTGACAAAAAACTCACATAAAGTGGTAAATATAAAGTGCAGCATCTCACCAACATTATCCACAGAAATTATCCTTCACCAATAATGACCCCAGTCCACAAAACTGAGCTATTAATCCAATTTGAGGTGTTCTTTAAAAGTAAAAAGTTGAGATAGTTCCTCACGTGTGTCTGTTTACATCCAAACAGCGCACGGATCGAGGTGAAGCTACTGCTAGTGATCAGCTAGTGATAGTGACTCTACTTCCTGTGGACTTTATCTATTCTTTTATGCTATAAAAAATCAGTATCTGAAGTATTGCTCCACATCTCACAAATAATGACACAGTTTTGACTTGTGTCTAAACTAGAAGTGCAGAGCTCTGATCTTTGAACACTTCAGAGTCTCAGAGTGAGTGGTTTTACTGTAGACAGGAAACAGCTGACGCCATCGCAGTCACAGCTTTATATCCTGTGGTTCGCAGACAGATCCCGCTACAGTCTTTGCAATCAGAGATTTTAAGTCTCATAAGTTTCTCCTCGTGTCTGTGGTGTGCGCATTTTGTCGCACGTTTAAAAGTAATTTAAGACCGAAAAATCCTGTAGTTAAACTAAGCCCATTCAGTCTCTGTCACCACATCCATACGCTCTTTACATATTTACAGCTCATATTGCTAAGATAATGCACTGATAAACATCAATTTATCTCAACTTAAAAAAGGAGACGGTTTCATCATCAGAGCTATAATACTCCCTACAACAAAAGCATATCCAGACTGAACTGGACTAAACTGGAATGGACAACACTATCACAGTACCTCAAGGGTTCATGTCTCTGGCTCCTGTACTGATGTAAATAAACTTGTTCTGTGTTAGACCTCCAGCCTCATGTCTCTTCTCTTCAGCTGTCTCCTCCATGTTCTCTAAAACCGTCAGAAAAGAATCACACTCAGACTCTGACACAGACGTGAGGAGTGTCACTATAAATATCACTTAGGAGAAGCACTTCTCGGGCCTCGTCACCCCAAAACTCAAGCAGAGGAAAATCAGGTTAAAAATCCTCTAGTTTGCAGCCGGCCTACGTCTACAAGTGACTGCAGCTTTGCATTGACGACAGGAAATCATTTGAACATTTCTGTTTTCTTGCACAGCTTCTCGAGAGAATCCAAAGCAGCTGATGGCTGAAAAACTCTGCTGATATTTTTGGGCCGATTCTGAACATAGTTAGAAACACACTTACTGTACACATTGCACTGCACATAAGAACAGTACAAGGAAAAATCATGTTGACAGCTCTGATTTTTAGATGTTTCAGAGCAGTGCAGTCACATTCTGTGCAGTGCTCATGTTTGTATTTCATCAGGTGGTCGGCCTAAACTAAATCTGGGCCTGGAGGCTGAGGGCAAGAGTCTCTGCTCTGGGTATTTCTTTGTGTCTTTGACCTTTGAGAGGCAGAGCTCTGACGTTGTCCTATAGCACTTATTCATTATTAAGCACATAAACATATTGAGGCACAGAGGAGAGTGTCCTGGTCCTGATGAGGAGGACTGACAGCTGTGATTGACAGCTGCCTCACATCCTGCATCTGCGCTCTGAATAAAACATCACTGTTCATTACGCAAAGACTGCACTTTACATTCTATTAGGCTAGAAAATCTACTATTACTGAATTTCAATTTGAACATAAAAGCATCTAAAAAGAGAAAGTCTGTATGACTTTCTCTTTTTAGACGTGAGGCCAGTTACACTCACAGTGTTAAAGTGGGGCCATCACATGATTTTGTAAATATCTCAGACTCTTTTCTATAACAGTTCATCTGAGTCACACCAGACTGATATGTGTAAAGCCCCTTTCACATTAGCTGAATACATTGGCAACCGCAATATCGCAAACACCTCGTCAGGACATTGTTGGTGTTTCTCTTTTGCGATATATTTCCAAAGTGTTGACAATACTTTGCGACACTCTGCGATGTGTTAACGATGTCTTGATGAGGTGGTTGCGATACAAAGACGTTGTTACTGCGATCTCATAGCAACGTCTTGACGAATATACCTCCGTGAAGTTGTCCCCATCAAACGCAAACCTACACAAAAACTATGTCAATCGTTTGTGCTTCGTTTGTGCTGCAAAAAGTTTTGTTTGTGCTGCTTTAGTTTTGTAGAAATTAACGATTCCAATTGGGATCAGCTCCCAGGAAGCTTCAAAATGCACTAAAACATCCAAAATAGAGTCAAGTGTTTGTGCTTCGTTTGTGCTGTTTTGTGCTGCAAAAATTTTCATTTGTGCAATTCTGAATCTTCAGATATTTGGAGTTTTATTTTGGACCAATGACATCATCCAGCCCCTCAAAATGTGAAACAGCCAACATGCAGAAAATTATAGAAAAGTTTGTATTTCTTTTGTGCTGTTTTGTGCTGTGACAATTTTCATTTGTGCGAGTTTATTTCTAAAATTATTCATTATTATTTCTGCTGTAATTATAGGACGTCATTTCCGCTCATCTGATGGCGGCAAACTCCACAAAATTAGTGGCGATAAATGATCTCAGGCTGTGGAAAAGTCTGTATTATTATATAAAATATGAATCAAAGGCAAATTACTCAAGACTGATACATACTCTTCCTCACCCTGAGATCGTTTATCGCGACTAGTTTTGTGAAAATAAAACTCCAAAATATCTTAAGAACCAGAATCAGACAAACAAAACTGTTTGCCTAAATCTGCAGGGTTTGTGTATTAAACATGTGTGAAACAAATGTATGAAATAAAAACACAGAATGTATGAAACAAAACACAACTCCAGGTCTGTTTATGAAGGAAACAACATTAGAACATAGATCAGAGAACAACGTAATATGGAAATAAAGTAGAGTTCTACACATTATCTGGGATGACTTTTGCCGAAAGTGACTGGAAAACCGTGGAGTGTGGAAAGGCGACTATTTGAATCTGATTGGTCAAAGCGTCACAACAGCGGAACAAGGCAAAAAGTCAAACTTTAGTTACACCCACACTGCATATTTCTCTGATCTGGCCAAGATTTTAACACTTACATCAGGTTATTCATCTTGTTTTCAGATTTATTATTGACTTACTAGTTCTGATACAGCTTCATTCTAGATTAGAGGTTGTTTATTTTAAGATAACTTGTCGAGTAAAATGATCTGTCCACGCAAGCAAGATCATTTCACTCCTCTTCAGTCATTTTCTGATAGATTTAAGTGTTTATATCTTGCAGTTGGGCGAAAAGCACAGACATCTTCCCTGTCCACAATGCACAAAGCTCTTACCTTCTGCACATTTTCCACAAACTGAATAGTCCTGTAGCATTGACGCTACAATAGGCTAAAGTACATCTGTGGGCATCGCAGTGTTTGTTTTGGTTCGCTGGGGAGCTTCACCTTTGCTTCTGAACAAACCTCAGTGCTCAATCAACCCTCCAGGCTGGATTCTGGTGACACATATCAGCAGAATCCATCTTGCTGTGTCCATCTATGCTCCTTAAAGTCATTCATATTGTGGTAAATGTACAGTACGAGCATCTTAAAGGGGAACTCCGGCATGTTTGAAGCTAAAGTCTGTTACTTAAGGTGGTCGAATACTGTCAGAAGCCAACAAACGGAACAGATCAGTGTTTTCTAGGTGGAGATCTCGCTGTGGCAGTGAGTCTGTCAAGGCAACAAACTAGGGTAGTGAATTGGGTGTAAAATGTAATGTAAAATACCAATTTGCACAGAAGAGGCTTAACACCACTATAACTCATCTTACAACAGCCACGAGTCTAACAAACAAATCGCTCTGCCTGGCTCACTCATTAGTGTCTGGAGACGTTATAAAACAACTTTATAAACAGCCTTAGCATTACCGATTCAATTTCCCACTGCACAGGCCAAAGCCCAAAAGACTCGACTGTCGACTCCGGCGGCGGCGAGAGGCTCGAGCCGCCAGAAGCTACTTCTGGCGGCTCGACTACTGACGGTGATGAACAATAGAAACTGAGAGTTGTTGAAAGAAAATGGTTCAAGAATGTATTTTTTAGCGTTTTCAAAAACTATAATTCACTCGTAAATAAATGGGATTAAAAACGACGTCGGTGATCGAGTCTATTGGGCTTTCTCGTGCGCAGAAAGCCCAAAAGCGGGAAATCAACAGAGGTAAGTGTAAGGTTGCTTATAAAGTTTTTTTCTAATGTTTCCAGACACTAATGAGTGAACCAGGCAGAGCGTTTTGTTTGTTAGACTCGTGGCTGTTGTAAGATGGGTTAAAGTGGTGTTAAGCTTCTTCAGTGTGAAGCAAATTGGTGTTTTACGTGGAAGTTAAGAACTTGCCCCCATCACTACACTAGTTTGTTGCCTTGACAGACTCACTGCCACAGTGAGATCTCTGCCGAGGCAACACTGATCTGTGCTATTTCTTGGCTTCTGACAGAATTCGACCACCTCTAGCAATGGACTTTAGCTTCAAACATGCCGGAGTTCCCCTTTAATGCCTAAACCTTAAAACCTGACAAAACCACAGTGTGTCTTTAATTACACCTTTAATCCCCCACAGGTTGAGCGTCATCTGCTCTTCTGCCCAGCCTCAGCCCCTGCCTCCTCGCCACTCTCCGCCTCACTGCTTCAGCCTCACACTTGGCCGGTGAGCTGGGGCAGGTAGGTGGGGCTTAGTAAGAACAACACTGCCTCTCCACCCCACACCCCATCCCATCATCACAGAGCCAATCTGCCAGCACCGGTTAGGGTGAGAATACCGACGGAGCGCAGGGGTGCGAGGGGCGTGGGGTGCGTACTAATGAAGCAATAAAAGTCACAGCGGGAGGAGGGGGTCAGGATGGTGTGAGGAAGAGGAAGAGAGAGGCAAAGAGAGTCATTCAGACAGTGGGGCAGTGGGCGATGGGGCGGTGAAGACTGGAGGTGTCATAATTGAGATGTTGCGACCTCATGTGTGAACTGCAGATTGGCCAAATTAGGAAGCAGGCAGTTAAAGAGTGAACAAGCCCGGAGCACCTCACCAGCGCCCCCTACTGACCCACACACCCTGTGGCAATGATAACACGTCTCAACAAGTGGATATTTGTCCACAACAAACGGAACGTCAGTGTAATGCTCCTTATTTAAAGAGGAAGTATTACATGTCTATGGCGTATGAACTGCTAACACCCTGGGACCTTTTTTCCTTTTAAAAAACACTATATTCACCTGTTACAGACCCAAGCCTCCAGTTCTTTGCCTTGTTTTGTGTGTGTTTTAATTTCTTGTTTTTTTCCCCCTGCTGTTTTAGCCCTGGTCCCTGATTGGTGGAGCACTTCAGCACTCGGTCACTCCAGACTCCTCCCCCTGTTTGAGGAGATCAGCTTCACCTGTTCGGAGCTGCTGGTCTCTGTGGCCTTTGTGTCATTTTGTGTTTGTGGCTCATTAGTGTTGTGAGTCTAACTTTATGTGTGAGACACCAGTTTAGTTTAGTTCTGTTTTGTGTCTGTCAGGGACCAAACAGAGAAAACAAGAGACAAAGAAAGAAAAGAAAAGAAGTTTAAATTTAAAACTAACCTACCAACTTATTTAAAGCAACACAAAAACAAATCATTATACTGCAGAAAATAAACGCTAATAAACTAACATTAACTAAACTAACTTAACAAACTAAACAGTGCTCCCCCATTGGCTCAGCGATGGTCTGGTCCGTCCGGGTGATTCAAACCGAAAAAAGGAAAAAACACAAGTGTAAGTAAATTAAACTATGGGGTATAAATGAAAATGTGTGAATGTCACTTGATTCTGTTTGTAGGTTTATGTGACTTTAGTTTAGAGACATTTATGTCCCTCAGTCTGTCACT
This sequence comes from Odontamblyopus rebecca, assembly GCA_030686955.1. Lineage (NCBI taxonomy): Eukaryota > Metazoa > Chordata > Actinopteri > Gobiiformes > Gobiidae > Odontamblyopus > Odontamblyopus rebecca. The sequence goes on along the minus strand of CM060653.1, from coordinate 18,777,028 downwards.
TTCTTTTTTTTTGTATAAACCTACGTGACCTATTTTGGCACAAAACCCATTATATTTCAGCCCTGTTATTTTGTTTCCTAGTTTAGTTTTTTTTATGTACATATTTTAGTATGTTTTGTTTAATTTACCTTGTACAATCCTTCTAATCCTTCTAATTCAATTACTTTATTGATTCCATTTTTCTATATGGGTTTTTTTGTTACTTGCCCGGCCCTGCCCCTAGCAGAGCTGGGTCGTAACATCACCAAAATCAACGTATTAACATGGTTTATACACTGTAGACGCAAATAAGTTTCCAGAACCCAAATTCATTGAGGCAGTCGATTGTCTCAATTATTTTAAGTTGATGAATGTAAAAGTGTTAAAAAGGTTGAATGTCTCACTCCTTGTACCTTTTGAAAACAGCTGAATTAAAAGTGCTTATTTAGCTCAACTCAAACATTTGCAGTTTATATGACATACGGCCTCAAGTGGAGGAGTTCAAGTATCTCGGGGTCTTGTTCACGAGTGAGGGGAGGATGGAGCGCGAGATTGACAGGCGGATCGGTGCGGCGTCGGCAGTGATGCAGTCGCTGTATCGGACCGTTGTGGTGAAGAGGGAGCTGAGCCGAAAGGCGAAGCTCTCGATTTACCGGTCAATCTACGTTCCTACCCTCACCTATGGTCATGAGCTCTGGGTAATGACCGAAAGAACGAGATCGCGGATACAAGCGGCCGAAATGAGTTTCCTCCGCAGAGTGGCCGGGCGCTCCCTTAGAGATAGGGTGAGGAGCTCGGTCACACGGGAGGAGCTCGGAGTAGAGTCGCTGCTCCTCCACGTCGAGAGGAGCCAGCTGAGGTGGTTCGGGCATCTGGTCCGGATGCCTCCTGGACGCCTCCCTCGGGAGGTGTTCCGGGCATGTCCCACCGGTAGGAGGCCCCAGGGAAGACCCAGGACACGCTGGAGGGACTATGTCTCTCGGCTGGCCTGGGAACGCCTCGGGGTCCATCCGGAGGAGCTGGAGGAAGTGGCTGGGGAGAAGGAAGCTTGGGAGCCCCTGCTTAGACTGCTGCCCCCGCGACCCGGCCCCGGATAAGCGGAAGAAGATGGATGGATGGATGGATGGATGACATACGGCATGATATAGTTTTCTGTTAAGGCAACTCAATTATTTTCATTTATTCTGACTTAAAATTGGGAGTTTTGAAACCGCTGGAATAAGTTCACTTATTTGGTGAAGCGCTTTGAAATGGTATTGTATTTTAGCATGTACTATGTAAGGTAAGGTAAGGTAAGGTTTATTTATATAGCGCTTTACACAGACACATGTCCCCAAAGTGCTTTACACAGCATTTTACAGAGCATTCTTCATTCACTCCATACCCGGTGGTGGTAAGCTACTGTTATAGCCACAGTTGCCCTGGGGCAGACTGACGGAGGCGCGGCTGCCAAGCCAAGCGGCGCCAACGGTCCCTCCGACCACCACCAACACTCACTCACACAACTTTTACACCTACAGTGCATGTTTTAGGTTGATGGGGGAAACCGGAGTGCCCGGAGGAAACCCATCCAGACACGGGGAGAACATGCAAACTCCACACAGAAAGGCCCGGGCGACCCGGGGATCAAACCCGCAACCTTCTTGCTGTGAGGCATGAGTGCTAGCCACTCAGCCACCGTGTAAATTAAGTTTATTTTTTAAATAATTTCACCTATTTGAAATAAAAGAAATAATAGGACTTTATCATTCTCAGTGTTTAATTACTTAAATGTACTAAGTTGTACCAGATCTATGGTTTTAAGTTATGATGACAAAGCAACTTGAAATAATTAAGTTAGTAGGACTATTTCTAAAACTTTGACTATACACAACTTAATTTATTTAATTACTTTGAATGTTTGGGTTTACAGTGTAAGTTTCAGTTTCATTTTTGTCCCAGCTCAGAGCACAATCCATGTGTATCCCGCTAAGGAAACTACTGCACCTCACATCAGGTTTGCCAAGTAACACTGCAAATTTCTCTGATCTGACCAAGATTTTTAAACTTCTATCAGGTTATTCATCGTGTTTGCAGATTTATTATCTACTTGTCCCTGCACTCATTAAAGATGAGTTTTGTATTGTCTTTTTGGTTTTTTCTGTAAATAGTTCTGTGATCTTGTATCTTAGTCTATATGTTAATAGGGTTTTGGCAAAATAAGTGTCAAACTTCATCCTTAACCCTTCAGTCTGTAGAATAACCTTGTGTTATGCAGGATTTCTGTGTTAAATCACTGTAATATGATGAATGATTATGTTAACTGACAGAAGAAAATAAACTACACCTGAAAGACCAAAGTCTAGTCGAGGTCAGATGACTTGAATTAAGAAAGTTTTACCATGATTTGAGTAAATTTCACTTGACAAGTAAAATGATCTGCCGATGGAATAAGACTTAAGAAAAACAACAACTTTTTGCACTTAAAATAAGAAGAAAAAAAATGTTGCTTGAATTAAGAAAAAAAAAACACTTATTCCACTGGCAGATCATTTCACTTGTCAAGCTAAATCTACTCAAATAAAGTAAAATGTTCTTAATTTATGTCATTTTAACTTACCTATATTGTTTTTTTCCAGGTTTGCCAAGTTGCACTGTAAATTTCTCTGATCTGGCCCAAATTTTTAAACTTATATCAGGTTATTCATCTTGTTTTCAGATTTTTTTAATCTACCTAGTTGTCAAGTAAAAGGATATTGCTGCATGGAGAGATAATTTCACAACTTTTCATTTTATTTATTTATTTATTTTTAATTTATTTTATTTATTTATTATTTTCATTTTTTTAAATAGATTTATTGTGTTTATATCTATTATATTTATATCTTTTCTGCTTTTTTGTGGTGTGTTTTGTGTACAGTTTTGTATCATGTTTTTGTATATTTATGGAAAATTGTAATTTAATTGTAATTGTAATTAAGAGCATGGGTGACAGAATTGCAACTGTTTGGGAGAGATCACTAAATTACTCAAACATGCATCAAAAACATCTTCAGCCGTGTTTTTGATGAGGAAAAAACATTGATTTCGCATAATGTCGCCGCTTTAACAGTGATTATAAGTGTAAAACCTGCTCTTTTTGGTGTTTTGATGTTTAATGTCATGCTGATAACCACATTCCCCACGCCGATGTTTAAAAAGTTAAATGTAAATGATGGTTTTTCGATGTAAAACCCACCGTGTCTCCAGCATCAGCTAATGAGGTGAGCCAGCGGAGCCTCGGACTGGTGTTGTGCAGCTGTGCGAGCCCTGGTCCACGGGTCACAGGTCAATGTGAAGCATCATGTCCGGCCCGGCCCTCGAGACGGGCTCATGGTGGGTGGAGGGTCCCCTACAGCTGCCAGGGGGAGACACTCACAAGCTGCTGCACCTCCGGGGGAGGTGGAGGTCTGCGCTCACCCCCAGCACGCCACACCCTGAGCGGGGAGAGGGGCCAGCTGTGGGGGGGGGGGGTGGAGGTTCTCACTCATTCACAACAGAGGGACGGAGAGCTGCCAACAGTTTCACAATATTCAAATCCAGACGTAAAACCCGCCTTTTTTCTAAATATTACACATCCAATCAATAAACCACTTTGCAGGTAAGACTTTCAGGTATGTACGTATATGGGTCAATGACATGACGCTGTCCAATTGCAATTTCCTCAGTTAAAAAGGCTAAAATTTCATAATAATTCACCACATTTCTGTAGTACCTCTGACCTCCATGGAACTAAATCTTTTTTTTTTTTTTTTCAGAAATCATGAGTTATTCTGCATGTTTTTTGTCCTTAAAGTGTTAAAAATGTCATGTGGTGCAACCGTGCATCATGTGGTGCGACTAATAACAGCAGGAATTCCATGGCTAGCATTTTAATAACAGACAAAGTAGACTTAGGTGAATGGTTCTTTAGGCATTTTTCTTCATTTGATGCATTTTACAGGGCAGTAGTTTGTTCATTAAACACAAGCAGGTGACTGTCATATTGGACAGCAAAAGAAAATATCAATATGCATTAAAAATCTGAAGAAATGCAACAGTTTGTTTCTATACACTTCATATTACTCAGAACTTAGATTAATATCCCAACCATGTTTTAGAAAATAAAGCAATTTTAAGGTTATTCTCAATCGCACCACATGACATTTTACACTAGAAATCCTTCATTTAAATGTTAAACATAGATTTATGCACCTGACACTGGAAATATTTGAAAAAGTTTCATAGAAACTAATTTTTTTTAATCTTTTAGAATTTGCCTTATACGTTACTGACCCGTGTACGTTTGTATAATGGTGTAATTTTGAACTTTGCACACTGTCATTTTTGCCACTGTATATTGCTGTCAATCATTGTATATTGTTGTAAATATTGGTATATTTTCATTTCACTGCACTTTAAACATCAATAAACTTAAAGTTGTGGTCCACGAAACTGTTCAAGTAAGAAAAAAACTACTCTCAAGTAAAAGTAACTTTAAGAGTCTTAATTTATGAATTGAAGTTAATGTAATCTGAAGGACAACACTTAAAATAAGTCACAAAATCTGGTGTTTTCAAAGGACAGACACAAAAATGAGACAAACTTAATCATATCTAAAGGAGCTGCAAGAAACACAAACGTTCAAATCATTTCCTATTGTCACATAAAGCTTTCGTCACTTGCAGACTTATTCACAGTGGGAAGAGAAACCAAAATGTTTACTCAAATATTCCACTAGAAAACTTTTCTTTAAAACGTTACTCAAGTAAATATAAATCTGCCCCCAGCCCCTCACCTCATAAGCGGAGAGAAGAGCCGGCACTGAGGGGGTGGAGGTCCATACTCACCCCCAGCACCACACACCCTGAGCGGGGAGAGGAGCCGGCTGTGGGGGGGGTGGAGGTCGAGCAGGCCAGACTGAACCCATGCATCATACAGTCAGCTCGGACACACACACACACACCTACACACGCACACACACCCACACACACCCACACAACCGCACACACAGTTATGAAATATGATCTTGTCCTTTTAATGACGTCTGGAAGGCAGCACATAAGGGAGAGACGTCTGAATATTACACACCTGTCTGTTTAAACCTCTGTCCTTTTACATGTTCATTGGAGAGAACACTTTTTGTAGAGATTGCGCGTAGATTCTTTAATAAAAAAGCGTAGACTGAGGCGTAGACACGTGTGGCGTATGGAGGCAGGATTTTAGTAGCTCTCGACTAGTCAGGAATCAGAATACAGAACCTCGGACGTTGTAGTAGGTGTCAAGCGTCATTGAGTGTCCAAAAAAGCGCTATATAAGTTTGATGTATTATTATTATTTTTATTATTAGGTGCACTGGCCAATCAGTGAAGCGGTGTGTTGGCCAGAACCAGCCCGAGTTGCAGCAGCAGACTCTATACACCATCCTCCTTTAGACTTCCTTTGTCAAATAATAACTTTGCATTTTTTATCGTATCTTTAATTCCCAAGTTCACCTCGCAGAAATGACAATGCTCATGGACAGACGTGTTCACTCTCTGCTTTGTTTGCTGTTGCGCTGTGATTACTTGGACACCACTGAGCGTTCCGGCACATTACAGATGTCACAACCAAACAGCAGCAATTGGTTAAATCAAAAAAGTACCTGCCGACCGTCGAGCAAATGAATCCTAATGCTGTGAGGTCAGACGGTTTCCACAAAGTGAAACCGGCAGATGAATCAGGCCAGGATTTTAGGCTTGGTTGTTAGAAATTAGACATCACATCACGCATTTTAAATTATCAATATATAAATCCATGTACCGTATTTTTTCCATGGTTTGGGTGATCCTGTGACCTATACTCAGGTGCAACTTGTATATTAATATATATAATTTCATACATTTCATTTGTTTGTTATTTTCACGCTGACGGCCGTGAGAAGGCGCAATAGGCTTGTGTGCCAGTATCTGCTGCTCCTATTCCTCCTGTACCACTGAAAATTTACACTTTAAACATCAACTGAGAAAGACTGAACACAAATACCCCAAAAAGAAAATCAGATTCTGCAGATTATAAGCCGCAAGTAGTGAAATATGCAGCTGAAAACGGTAATTGAGCAGCAGAAAGACAGTGAGAGTGAGAAACGTGTGAGGGACTGGCGAAAAGCAGTGGAAACTCTAACTGCAATGAAGAAAACAAACAAAAAAAAACTAATCACGGGCTTTTTTTGCACAAACTACCCTCTCTCACCTCTCTCTCCATAGCCACTGCTGTGAGCCTGGACATTTTGGTCTTAAAATGGTCTCTACAAGATCCTAGTGTTTTTATTTTGCTATTTTGTCAGTAAATAAATTCCTAGTTCTATATCTAGCTCAGCTCCAAATTCGCTCTTATACTTGCTAGCCTCAGTGAGCTTCATTTGACTGGAGCCGAGCGCTATGTCCACTTCTTTAGACAGTCTATGATCCCACCGAACCAAGTCATAATTAGAAAACCGCGAAATCCCGTCATACGCACTTCACTTTTAACTCCACGGCCAAAAAGTTGACGTGCGGAAAAGACTTCAAACTGTCGAAAGTTGTCCGGTTTTTCCATTACTCCGAGAAGAAGCGAAGAAAATCTGCACCAAAAGTGGGAATAAGTCATTGTTTATCACGCGTCAAGTGGGTCCCTAAATGAGGAAGTCCGGCGTCAATCCAAGTCAGAAGCAATTGTGTGTACGCGGCGGGCAAATGTTCTGCTTCACTCCGTAATAAAGTGCACTAGTCGGGAAGGTAGTCTGCCAGTGTGATGGTTAAGACACTTACTCATCATCGCTTAACATCAGGCCTGACAGGTGCGGCAGGGAGCGCTAATCTCCGGGTCTGTTCCGGCTGACAGGTGTCACGGAGTGGGAGGAAGTCTAGTGGACGTAATGTGGACACTACTTTTCATAATGCGCCGTGTATTTCGCCATCGGAAGCCGCGGTAACAATGCGGCCAGACAGCTAAACAGGAACACACGCGTCGCAATTTGACTGTAGAAAGAAGGGAGCGACGTGGAAGTGATTTGTATGTGTTTAGCGGCGGGTTAGACGCCTGTGTCCTTGGGCAAGACACTTCGCCCACCTGTGTGCAGAGGCAGGGAGAGTTTGGGCAAATTCGTTCAAGTAAGAGCAGCTTTACTTTCAAATAACCTCACTCAAGTAGTAGGAAAAGAGCAGAATTTGGGCTTTTTTTCATTCATTCATTCATTTATTTATTCCATACATGAAAATGCTTGTTTGTCAATGAAAACATGTACATTATGATTAATATGCATCGTTAAACACTCATGACTGGAAAGGAGGAGACGGAAGAAAACTATTCTTATATTTGTCTGCCCCATTTACACCGAGTAATACAAATTATAAAAAATGATTCATTTCTCCCACCATTGGCCCTGTTCCGTTTTTCAATACTCATTTCAAAATTTAACACAAATTCACAACAGACTTTCAGTCACAATCAAGTTGGTACATTCTGATTTGTTTTGTTTTATACATTTCTTTAAATTGCAAAATATTTTGACAGCGTTTTAATTCGTTCTCTTGTGAGTTCCACAATTTTACACCTACAACAGATAAACACTTTTTTTTTTTAAGGTTCGTGCAAACTGGTGTTTAAAGTCAAATTTCCTCCTGTGATTTTCATCCTCTGAGGTAAAAATAAATAATTTTTGTAAGTCTTCTGGTAAGGCTCTTTCTAGCTTTAAACATAACTAATAATGTCTGCAATTCAATGAGGTTTCTAAGTTTGAATAATCCTGACTTTATAAATAGTGCATTTGTATGATCTCTAAATTTAGCTTTGTGAATGATTCTAATGGCTTTTTTCTGTAGTAAAAATAATGGCATTATGTTGTTCTCACACGTATTTCCCCACACTTCAGTACAACATGTAAAATAGGGAAGTATCAGTGAACAATATAACATTCGCTTTCTCTGGTCAAGTGTATTTGGTTTTGTTCAGAATAAAAAGTCTCTTGGAAACTTTGTTTTTAACATAAAGTACATGTGATTTACATGTTTTTTTAAATTTTTTTTATTGAAACTTTGCAGCAGACATCCTCAACATTCCCTTTGGGTGTGACGCTAACTGGAGGCTCTGCTGTGTCTGCAGCTATTCAAGTTTATCTGAGCTGAAAGAGATGATCTAGATGGAACTACAACAGAGGTTTTTATTATTAAATGTATTGTGCTCTTTCAAATACTTTAATGTGAAAGGGGTCAGGCTGCTATGAGCTTCTTGCTTCTGCCTGCTCCTTTGGGGCGTCTAATTTGCTCTTTATTTTCTGTGGATGCCTCTGTCGTTGTTATTGATAATGTTCTTTTCGATCTGCACCACTGTGACACTTAGATGCTCAAATAAAAAAGAGAAGAAGGTGATTTGTGCTGTTAAACAAGTGTCTTTTTTATTGAAAATCAAACTCCTGAACAGGACCACGAACGCTTGTTTTGATCACAGGCTCCTGAAAATGCATTGTTTAACTCCATTTTGTTTTTGTTTTTTATTTATTTAAAAGAAAAGGCCAACATGCATCAATAAAGTTGCAAATAAACTGACCAGACTCAGTTCAAAAACTGTTTTTCAGCCGGTTCTTATCACAACATGACATGATTACAAACACACAACAAGTTCTTTGAGCACATAGACAATTCTATAGTGCATATTTAACAAGTGTATGAGATGATAAAATTCAATAATGAAGTGTGTCATGGACAATAATGGGTGCAGGTTTGTTTTGTTTTTAGATAATATGTGTAAAGCCGTTTAAATTGTGTGATGGAGGATTTTGATTTCATTTGGGGGTAACTCATTCCAGGTCAGAACAGATGCGCGTATGAAAGAATTCAAGCCCAATGTATTGAGGTTGTTTATTGAAAGTTTTCAGACAAACTTTTTTATTGCTAATGTATGCATTGTGTCACCATTGTAACATCACACCATAGAGATGCATAGAAATGCACCCCCAACATGATGCTACAGTAAAGTATGAATTGTAAGTGAGAAATGAGGAGAGCTTCTACAGAGTTTCCCCAGGTTTGACTACCCCACATTAAGACTTTTTAAAGACCGTTTTAAGACCACTTAAATGAAAATGAAGACCAACATCACAGTCGTCATGCGGGAGAAAAACAACAGATCCAGTTTGAATAATCACCATTACTCTGTTACGGCTCGATAATGGAAGGACCCAAAAACTGGACAACAGACCACAAGGAATGAACAAGAAAAAGGGGTTTATTGAACAAACTGGAGCTGGGCTGGTGTTGGACTGGAACCAGACTGGAGCAAGACTGAAGCAGGACCAGAGCAGGACTGGAGCAGGGCCGAAACAGGTAGGAGCAAGACAGGAGATGACAAGGATCACTGGAGGAGCAAAAACAGGTAAGTCCAAAAATGTCAAGACGGGATCTAAACTTGAAGAGCCAAGAGTTTCACCGTGTGTAGGTAGATAACAATCTGGCAGAGTCTCACTGGAGAAACAGGAGCTAAGTAGTCCCGAGCTTGATTGCCAGCAGGTGAGCTGAATCAGGACCAGGAGACTCCGCCCACACACACACACACAGACACAAAAGGGAAGGAGGGGAGGGGAGCACAGGTCATGACATACTCACTGCGTTAAATAACAAAAATACTTTCATAATAAAATCTCATTCAGACTCATTTATAGTGGTATGAATTGCCTGTAAAATGACCCCAAAATCATTTATAACATTCTCACAAGACAAACTAAGCTTTCACGTTGTCTTGTCTCAAATTGCACTGCAGCCCGGTTGAGTTTGCAAAAAATAGGCTCATGAAATGTAATGAAATGAAATTGAAATTTGTGAAAAAAATAAGACTTGGACAACATAATTTAAGACTTTTTGAAGCTTTAATTTAGGAACATGAAATTTCAGACCTTTTAAAGACTTTTAAGACCCCTCGCCATGGAAATGTTAATAACAATAATAATAATAATAATCATCATCATCATCATCATCATCATCATCATCATCATCATCATCATCATCATCATCATCATCATCATCATCATCATCATCATCATCATCATCATCATCATCATCATCATCATGTATCATTTTTATATAGCGCTTTTCTGGACCCTCAAAGACGCCTTACAGAGTATTTTTCATTCACTCCACACTCGGTGATGATAAACTACTATTGTAGCCACAGCTGCCCTGGGACAGACTGACGGAAGTGAGGCTCCAATCTGCACCATCGGCCCCTCCGACCACCACCAACACTCACACACACACCACTTTTATATTAGGCAATGTGGGTTAAGTGTCTTGCCTAAGGACACAATGATTTAACTACTTAACCACAGCGTTGTTTTTTTTTCAGAAAATATAATTCACTCGTAAATAAATGGGATTAGAAATGACATCGGCGATCGAGTCTTTTGGGCTTTGACCTGTGCAGTGGAAAATCAACAGAGGGAAGTGTAAGGCTTATAAAGTTGTTTTCTAACATTTCTAGACACTAATGAGTGAACCAGGCAGAGCGTTTTGTTTGTTAGACTCATGGCTGTTGTAAGATGGGTTAAAGTGGTGTTAAGCTTCTTCAGTGTGAAGCAAATTGGCGTTTTACGTGGAAGTTAAGAACTTGTCCCCATCACTACACTAGTTTATTGCCTTGACAGACTCACTGACACAGTGAGATCTCCGCTGAGGAAACACTGATCTGTGCTGTTTTTTGGCTTCTGACAAAATTCGACCTCCTCTATTACTTTAGCTTCAAACGTGCCAGAGTTCAACTTTAAAAGTCCCAGTACAGATATATTGTATAAGCAGGTCTTGAGGTCAAATAAATCCACTGTTTACTGTACTATCTAAATCTAATTACAATGTGTTTTATAGTCAAAAAATAAGGAAGCACCAGGGTTTCTACAGTGTCTTAAAAAGTCTTAAAAGCATTTAATTTATAAAGTTGGAAATAATACCTTAAAAAGACTTCAAAATGTCTTGAATTTTTATATCTGGGTCTTAAAATTTGTGCAGTGTGTAAATTCTTTGTATTGCATTTCTCCTCAAAAGTTAAATTTGTCAACCACCATTATTTGGTTAAATAACATCACCTAAATAAAGAGGAGTGATTCTCACACAACGCAATCCTGGTTCAAAACCCTCCGAACACGTTAGTGAAAATCACAAGCTTCAGCACCATAAGAAACAAGCTCAGCAGAAGCGTAAAATCAAAGACAATCTCAGCAGAACACAAAGTTTGATTAACGTCGTTATGTTGGTTTTTAACGTTGGTTTTACGTTACTGAGCGACCCATTTCATGCTGGGATTATCAGGAAGAGTCTCTCCATTCTTCATATTTCTTTGTTTGAGAAATAAATGAACACACAATCAAGAATTTTGCTTTTCTTTGCCGGTAGGTCTATAAAATAAAAGTTTTTATATAAATAGTCTTAAAAAGCTCTTGAAAATACTCAAATTTAACGTGAAAAAACCTGTAGGAACCCTGAATACATGATTAGCATGCTAGTTGTCATGACGGAAAAACTCAGCTCTGGGCCCTGTGAGTGCTGAAAACCACTTGAACGTTAAATTAAATGAGAAGGTCCATTATCCAGTCTCCAAATCACACGAGACTTAGACTTAGACAAGCTTTATTGATCCAAAAATGAAATTATTTGGACACAGGAGCTCACACATCACAAAATATTATAATAAGAAAGAGCAAAAATTATAAATGGTGGTAATAAATTATAAATAAGTAGTAAACACACACTTATGTCATCTGAAAACCACCGACGGACACCAACGCTTATTTCTACCACGTAAAACCACAGGGCACAACTTCCCGCCTCCTTAATCACACATCAGCTCGCGTTAGCGTTTGGAGCTCGCGGTGCAGCCAGCGTTTCATTAGCGGTGACAGAGTTCACGCACACATCTGCTCGGAGAGGGGCCCGGAGCAGAGCCGGGAGACGGGGGTGAGGGCATCCGGAGGGCTTCAGGGGGCACCTCCATCCATCAGGCCTCCCTCGCGATCCACACACCCGGGCACGCAGGCTCCCGCTGACCCCCTGACCCCCGGGCACCGGCCGCCGCCAATGGGAGAGAGGGGACGACCCAGAGAGGCACCATTATAGGGAATTTGAATGTTCTATATGTGACCGTAAGAACATTTAAAGCACCTGTATGACGCTATTTTCTGATCTACTGTATGTTATAATGTTATTTCCTCATCGCAAACAGACCTGGAGTTGTGTTTTGTTTCATACACGCATGTTAAACACAAAAACCCTGCATATTTATAGGCTGAATTTTTCTCTCGACTTTCTGTTGTACCTTGTGATGTCAGACGGTAATACAGGAAGTGCTCCACTCCATACACCTTTGCCTAGGGTGTCCAGACGTCCCTATTTACCCGGGACAGTCCCAATTTTAAGCTGTGTCCCCTGTCCCAACAGATTTATCCAAAACCAGTGATTTCTCCCAGTTTTATACAAGAAATGTCCCTATTTTTGACCAATTTGATCTAAACCTGGACTAAACTAAAGCCCTACACTGAAAAAAAGGATTTTCTAGCATAGTTAAACTGACTTGAATTAAGCAGATTCATCTTTAAAAATCCATTTTAAGATGTTTTTTTACTTAATAAGATGAGTTTTTTTTTTTTTTAACTTGTTTCAAGATATTCCATCCTGATATATCTAAATATTACAACTTATTCTCAGCACTTTTTATATTAAATCAAGCCAGGTTAAGCCTCTTTAACTTCTTTCTCAAACCAATAAGGTGAAAAATCTTGCCATAAATACTTGAAACTAGTGTTTTCTGCTTAGAACAAGATTCATATTTCGTCTTGTTTTAAGAAAACTTGGTAAGTGAAAATTTCTTATTGCACTGACAGATAATTTCACTTAAAACAGGGCATTTTTACCCCAAAATTGGTATTTTTCTCTTATTTTGGATAGTCCTTTTTTGCAATGTGTTCGTATTATCATATTATTAGTATTGCCTGTGGACCTTTGGCGATTTAGTAATATCACGGAGCGTGCGAATGTGTCGTGTCTATAATTTGTAAAGAAAAAATTCCACCGCTAATGACCGACTATATTTCACCAAACACAGACGTCCGGTGATAATACTAGCCCCATGTGAATCTGCATCTCAGTGTTTGTTGTTGTAATTGGGCCGTTTCTATCTCTTCATTTTATTTCCACATTCTCTTCAATCTCTGTGTCAATGTCAGTAAAATAGAGTAATTATCGGACTTTGCTGAACTCGTGTGAATCTACTGCAAGTAACATAAATGTGGGGCGGAAATTTGCAAATTACCAGACATCTCCATGTTGTACTTATCCCGTGCAATTAGGGTTTAAACCCCTTAACACCTGAATATATATAGATGTATATAAACCGTTTTGCCTTTAAGTAGATGGTAAATTAAGTTGAGGTTATTCATTTGACTATAGCAAAAAAAAAATTAATAGAAATTTGGGTATATTGCAAATTTGCGACAACTAGAAACAAATCCTTGCCAAAGGTTCCTTGGAAGGTTTTCATCTGCATTAACCGTCAATGGGGGAATGTAGTCGCCATCTTGGCTTGTATCTTGATCCAAGCTGTTTGTCGTATATTTGTGACACTTGGCGTTACAAGGTTAAGACTAAACCAGGACTACAGGACAGGATTATCACAATTTTTGACCAATCTGATCCCTGCCGACAGTAAAGAGGAGCATAAATTTGTCATTTGTTTAGCCAAAATACAAAAAAATGTGTTTGCAAATTACCATAAAGCAAAAAAACGCAGTACAGTGAACTGTCGCTGTAACGCTTTGCTGTTTCGCAGATTTTTTAATGCTTTTTTTTTTTTTTTTTTTTTTTACAGTGCCTTGTATTCTGAATCCTGATTGGCTGAGGTCGTCTAGAAGTGAAAAAAGTTGACATTGGTCTTTCACTTAGACCAATGTCAACAGTTTTCTTGCCTCGTCTCTGTTCAGCTCGACAAATTTACCTTTGCAAATTTTCTCCATGACAAAACCCACAATGTCGACCAAACGTTCTGCACCGACAAAGGCAAAAGGCCGAGGAAGATGAAACTATCGCAGAAAAAGTTAAACTTCTGAACATGCAGAAGGAAGGTAGAAGTTCTGCGGCTGTAGACGCCTTTATGGAATAAATGAATCTCGGTTCATTGTGGGAAAAAGACGCCTGCACCACAGGCTTCAGTAGAAAAAGACGCTACAGGAGTCAGGACGAAGAGGCTCAGTCAGAGGGAAATATGCCTGAGTCACAATGTCCAACCTCCTATTCATTATTAAAATTATTATTTTACAGTATTTTTAAAAACTACCATAGTTATTTGTAAGAAAATGTTTATATTTTTATTTCTTAAACAAATGCTTGGGCCTGAAAACAAGTTCTGATCTCTGGTTTCATTCTATAGTACAGTTTTGTATTGTATAATAATTGTAAAAAATAAAGCTGATACATCACGGATTTCGCCTGTCGCGGGTTCTTTTTGGAACGTGACCCCCGCGATAAACGAGGGTTCACTGTATTAGAAGTCCCTCACATTATGAAGAACACGAGAATGTACAATGTTACACGCTCTTTTCATAATTTTATTTATACCAAACATCCCAACCCGAGTGTGTCCCAGTTTAGAATTTAGAAAATCTGGTCACTCTACCTTTTGTTAGAAATTAGTTGGATAATTTCAACCTTGGAATTGCCAATCTGTACTGAACTAAAGGTAAATGGAGCTGTTCACTTGAAAACTACTGATTCCTGACATCACAAGGTGGAACAGAGCATTTTGAGCTTTGGAGATGCAGACAGACTAATAATAATAATAACGCAGGGTTACTCAACATGTGTAAATGAAACAAAACACAACTCCAGGTATGTTTTCGAGGAGGTAGCAATATTATAACATGACTTAAAGCTCAATTTCAGTCAGTTTTGTGTAATATAGGACCTTTAACCGTGTTTTAGTGAAATGCAAAGTCTATCCTGCCAAACGCACTTTAAACATTTGACTTTCTTTGAGTAGCAGATCCGCACGGACTTGCTAACAGATGCGTAGAGCGGTCGCCCCGCCTTGACTTCTGCCCCTGCGCACACAGAACCCTGGTTCTCCGTGTTTTTCCTGTATTTTCTTGGTCTTTCCTGGTTTTCTCCACAGCAGCCGCGACAGAGCGCTTGAGAGATCGTCAAACACTGCTCAGCCCGGAAAGAGCAGACATCTGTGCGGAGATGATGAAGAGAAGACGAGGCAAAGAAGCACCAGAAGAAGGGAGATTTCGGGGCTGTGATGTCAATGTCGGGAGCAAAGTGCGTGAAGTGTCTTGCTCAACGGTGCCACGTGGGGGTGTAGTGGGCGTGGCACGTGGGGGTAAGCTGTCCAAACACTTCTCCTGACGTGAGATATGAAAACAAAGAAACAAATATAAAATAACCATAACTTAAATGTCAAACCAGAGCCACTGGCAACGGTGCAAACAACCTGCATAGGTCATATAAACCAGGACTAAACCAGGTCTAAACCAGAACTAAACCAGGACTAAACCAGGACTAAACAAGGACTAAACCAGGACTAAACCAGGACTAAACAAGGACAAAACAAGGACTAAACAAGGACTAAACAATCACAATTTGCGGACACCCTGCTCCTGGACTCGGGTTCTCTCTCTTGCTCTCAAGTCCAAGATTAGTCCTGGTTTAGTCCTGGTTTAGACCTTGTTCAGTCCTGGTTCAGTCCTGGTTTAGTCCTGGTTTAGTCCTGGTTCAGTTCTGGTTCAGTCCTGGTTTAGACCTGTTTTGGACTTGTTTTAGTTCTGGTTCAATCCTGATTCAGTCCTAGTTTAGTCCTGATTCAGTCCTGGTTTGAACCTGTTTTAGTCCTGGTACAGTCATGGTTTAGTCCTGGTGAAGACCTGTTGGTTTAGTTGTAGTTTAGTCCTGGTTTAGACCTGGTTCAGTCCTGGCACAGTCCTGATTTAGTCCTGTTTTAGTCCTGGTTCAGTTCTTGTTCAGTCCTGGTTCAGTCCTAATTCCGTCCTGGTTTAGTCCTTGTTCAGTTCTGGTTTAGTCCTGGTTTAGTCCTGGTTCAGTCCGTATGTGGTGCAAAAGTCCAGCATCTTGGTCGATGTTTCTTCTGGGACACAAACCGAAGCAGCTTCAACAGTGCAGAGGTGCTGAAGGTGAAGGTCCAAGAGTTTCACCGTTCACAATATGGACAGAAGACGTGTAGAAGAGAAAACAGGAGCCTTTTTCTGGATCGACGCTTTGATTTATGTTCTGTAGGTGATTATGAACCGCGTTAAAATTAATAACATGATTCTGCATCATTTTCAGTAAAAAAAAAACACCAAATATTAGATTGTTACTGGGCTGGTGCCTTTATGTTTGTACTGAAAGTTTTTGTTTTTGTTTTTTATGAGCAAACAATGATCCCAATGATTCTAGTTGTACAGAGTTTAAGTTGTACAGAGTTTAATAACACAGTGGAGCACTTCCTGTTCTACCATGTGACATCACAAGGTGGAACAGAGTGTTTTCTGTTTGAGAGAAGAACTAAATACTAATAAATATGCAGGGTTTGTCATCATAACATCATAACATAGTTCAAAGAAATAGCGTAATATGGGCTGTTTACAAGATAAATAAAAAGATAAATAAAAATCTTACTGTGAGTGAGGTCGCCTCTCCGCAGATCCGACTTGTAACTCTCCTGCTTGTCTCCATGGAGAGAGATAATTTAACTGTTGAACACTCCAGGCAAAGGAATAACAGGACATCTGCGGGGAGTGGACAGAGACAGAATGAGGCAAAGAAGCGACAGAAGACAGGAGATTTCGCTGATGTGACGCTGCAGTTTGGGGGGCTTTCGCTGGGCCCGGACCAAAAACGGGGTCGCCTTTCCACAGATTCGATTTGTAAAGCCCAACTGTTAAACAATCAAGGCAAAGCAATAACATCTTCTTGGCAAAAAAAAAGCAAGACGTCTGCGGAAAGTTGAAGAGGATGAGGGAGCAGGAGATTTTTTTGTATTTTGGGACTGGACCAAAAGGAACCTTAGCGGGGTTAGGGTTACACACAGGCTGGGGAAACGGGTACATCACCTGCTTGTCTCCATGGTGATCTTACTGCTTTTTCAGGAATGTTCCACAGCATAGCATTAAAATGATTTATCTTGCGTTTATACTGTTGCAGGTATTTCTACTGCTTTAAAACATGCACTCGTAAGGCCGCCACACAGTACAGGAGTATTTGCCCGATTTTGGCTACGATTTCTTCTCAATGGGAAGTGTGACCCGACTTTTTGTCTCTGTGCGATTTTGAAGCTGCTGCTCCTCATGTGTGGAGTCAGTGTCAGATCAGAACCACCAAACATCAACAACGCAACGGAAACAGATGATAAAACAGAGCGTCAGGGGCAGAGGAGTGACGTACACAGAGACACAACAAACAAACTCGGGATATAGAGAAAATAAAGACTTTATTATTCACCTCCTGTGGTCAATTTAAAGTGACGCGTCTGATCCACATTATCCATAGAAATTGTCCTCCGCAAACAATGACATCCAGTCCACAAAACCGCGAAATTAATCCAGTTTGAAGCGTTCTTTATAAGTAAAAAGGCGAAAGTTGTTCCTCACTTGTGTTTGTTTACGTCCATAGAGCATAAAGCTGCAGATTAGCGACAGTGACTCTACTTGCCTCTCCATAGATCAGACTTGTAGCTCACCTGCTTGTCTGTATGGAGAGAGATAAGTTATAATAATATCTCCGTGGAAAAGTGGATGGAGACAGAATGAGGCGAAGAAGTAGCAGAAGAAGGGAGATTTTGCGGCTGTGATGATACATTCAGGGAGCTCCCGTTGGGACTGGACCAAAAGGAAACTGCGCTGGATCTTTTTCTCTTTTTCTCTCTGAGTTCAGCCCGGTGACTGCTCGAGCCCAAAAGAGGCACACATAGGCTGGGTTAACGCATACATCACCTGCTTATCTACAGGGAGATGTTATTGCTTGCAATTTTTACCCATTTTTGAGCCGATTTTTCACTTGTGCAACTGTTTTTGGGATCAAGTTCTGGCTTAATTGTGTGTCGTGCTTCGTGTAGTAAACATGAGGTAACAAAAACCGATAAATACCTCACAACCAGCTCCCGATCATCCCGCAATCATAGGTCTCAAGAATATCAAACCTGTTTGAAATCCAGTCGCGTCTTGTGAGAGTTTTGCACTGTTGAAGTCGTTCGTACAGTGTGAGAACATGAATCGTGAGCTGTGAACTTTTAAACCCTGAGATTTGGTCGTACAGTTTGAGCTGGAGCTGAGTGAAACCATCATAAATATCACAGTGTACACCCGACATTACCTGGATCTCTTTCTCTTTTTCTCTCTGAGACCAGTCCGGTGACCACTCGAGCTGGGTAAATGGGGTAAATGGGTACGTCACCTGCTTGTCTCCATGGAAATGTTATTACTAAACAATCAATCAAATACGGTCCCACTTTAACTGTCGGCTTTTAACTGTATGTTTTAATCATATTTAAAGGGATAGTTTGGGATTTTGTACGTCCCCGTCAGCAGTGTCATGCATCAACACTGACTTACCTCCCGACAGCGTCCGGTGAGACGAGTTCTTCCCCAGTTTTGGTGCTGATAAAAGTGTCCGACAAGTTGGCTGGAGTCATGAAAATAAAGTGCTTTTCTTCTCAAAAACAATATGTGTTCAAAAGAGTGAAACATGTGTCACAAATCCTGAACTAAAAACATAAAACAAAAAAAAGTCAGATCTTAAAATCACTTGGTACTATTTTCTCTCCGGTCGTATCACTACGCTGCCTCCAGGTGGCGCCCCGCCTGTTTCACTGTGTTTCCTGTTCAGAAAGTTCACGACAACATGTGTGACTATGACACTGATGATGAAGACATGGCCTTTAGCACAGAGCCAAGGGGAGATCTTTATGAACCCGAATAAACTGATGCCCAAATTCGCCAGATGGAGTCAGAACAGCAGAGAGAGAGAGGGACAGAGTGGGACAAGCTGAAGCTGGAGTTTTGTTGTTGCAGCCGCGATAATCACAAGTCCACACCATTTTTATATATATTCTTATAAAGCTTATACACGCTTATACACTTATGGCTGTAGCTCTCACATTAGCTCTATCATGTCACGGCATCATCGGTCTGAGCACATAAACACTGCCGAACTACTGAAAAAAGGGTTGGATTCTTGCGCAGCTTCACCTGGAGGCAGTGCAGTGATACGACTGGAGAGAAAATAGTACCAAGCGATTATGAGGTCTGACTCACATATGGTTTTTGAGAAGAAAACCGCTTTATTTTCTTGACTCCAGCCAACTTGTCGGACACTTTCATCAGCACCAAAACCGGGGAAGAACTCGGCTCACCGGACGCTGTCGGGAGGTAAGTCAGTGTTGATGTCAAAAAACCCAAACTATCCCTTTAACTTGTTTATTGTTGTAAGGCGATGTTGAGTGTCCAGAAAGGTGCCTAATAAATAAATGTATTATTATTATTAGTATTATTATTATTATTGTTATTATTATTGCTTGTTCAGGAATGTTCCACAGTAGAGCTTTAAACTTAGCTATCTTGCATTTACTCAGTTACAGGTGAATTTTTTCGTATTGCTTAAAAAAAATACAGAAAAAAGATGGATTCTTAAAGGTGCACGATGTAACTTTTGAGGTGCTTGCGTGTCTCCCTGCAGATGTTATTTCTTTTCCTGGAATATTCCACAGTAGGGCATTAAACATCTCCCTTGCATTTGTTGAATTACGGTACATGTGTTTTAGACAAGGCAAGTTTATTTTCGTAACCAAAGTAATTCGAGGTGCTTTACAGAATAAGAAATACAGTAAAATCACAATGAAAACAAATGAAAACGTAAATAATCATGATAAAATTAAAAAGAGAGAGGCCTTAAATTAGAGAGAAGATGTTTTAACTCAAAAATACCTTAAAAAATATGAAATCTCACCATGTGCAGGCTTGCTACTCCACAGATCTGATTATCAAGTCCATAATCAAGACAAAATCGTAATATCTTGTAAGCTATAAGTTACACAGTGTGTTTGTAATGTGTGTCGCCTCTCCACAGATCAGACGTGCTTGGCTTTACAGAGAGAGATAAGTCCATCCATCTTCTCCCGCTTAATCCAGCTGGGTCACGGGGGCAGTTTACTGCCCAATACTCATAAGCACCTGACCCCCTCTATGAACCCCTCTGCAGGTGGTGAGCCCACAGGAGGGTGGACATCATGGTCCTTGATGTTAGTTCATAGGGGTGCTGCATGTTTTGGGTTGATGGGGGAAACCGGAGCACCCGGAGGAAACCCATCCAGACACGGGGAGGAACATGCAAACTCCACACAGAAAGACCCGGGGATCAAACCCACAACCTTCTTGCTGTGAGGCCTGAGTGTTGCCACTCAGCCACCATGCCGCCAAGATATAAAAATAAAAATCTCCATGGAAACGTGGATGGAGACAGAATGAGGCGAAGAAGCAGCAGAAGATGGGAGATTTCGCGGCTGTGATGATACATTCAGGGGACTCCCGTTGGGACCAGACCAAAAGGAAGCGCTGGATCTCTTTCTGTTTTTCTCTCTGAGGCCAACCCGGTGACCACTAGAGCCCAAAAGAGGCAGGCGCAGGCTGGGTAAAGAAACCTCCGCCTCCCCTCTCTACCCCCGGAGGCACTCGCAGCAGCAGCAGTCTCCCATCCGCACACACTCGCCAATTAAACCCAAAATACCCGCCGCTTAAAGCAATACCATGTAACTTTTTACCTGAAATACATGGCCCAGAGATTGTTATAGTGGCTCCCTACATGAAGCAAGTGGAGAATTTGACAACGCAAGACTCTGCGTGATGTGATAACAGTCTGTGGGTCAGTTGCGGACACATTGTATAGATACTAAATACATGGACTTTTATAGCGCACTTTTGACTGTAGGGAGAAAACCACACACTACAAAAAAGGATTTTCTAGCATAGTTAAACTGACTTGAATTAAGCAGATTCATCTTAAAAGATCAATTTTAAGATCTTTTTACTTAATAATATGAGATTTTTTTTACTTGTTTCAAGATAATCCATCCTGATTTATCTTATCTAGATATTACAAGTTATTCTATGCACTTTTTATATTAAATCAAGCCAGGTTAAGCCTCTTTATTTTCCTTCTCAAACCAATAAATTGAAAAATCTTGCTATAAATACTTGAAACTATTGTTTTCTGCTTAGAACAAGATTCGTATTTCGTCTTGTTTTAAGAAAACTTGGTAAGTGAAAATTTCTTACTGCACTGGCAGATAATTTCACTTAAAATACGGCATTTTTACCTCAAAGTTGGCATTTTTTTCTTATTTTTTTCTTTTTTGCAGTGCAACTAAAACTTAAAACCCTGTCATGTATCAGATGTCCAGACCTGGAGCAGGAATAGTTGGAGGAACTTGGAGGAATTAACCTGAAAAACTTGCACATTGTTACTGGCCTCAAGTGGCCGAAGGGAGAATCTTTGTCTTGCAATGGTACAAAACCTGGGACCCACACATAGTTCTGTATTTCAACCAAACCAGGGTATGAAAACTAGTGGTGGTTACATTACTAATACAGAAATAATAGAAAACTAATTTGATTACTGACTGCTAAATACGCTTTAAAGTAGTAAGTTACTTTGAGAATAACATAGAGAGCCTTATTAAACAGTCCATATTACACTATTTTCTGGTCTGTTATAATGTTTCCTCATCACAAACAGACCTGGAGTTGTGTTTTGTTTCATTTACATGTTTAACACACATATCCTGCATATTTAGGATGAGTTCTTTTCTCAAATTGTTCAGTTTTCCACCTTGTGAGGTCATGTAGTGCAAGTAAGGAAGTATTTATATAGCACTTTTCACAGCCATATTTCACAAAGACGCTTTACAGAGCATTTTTTACAGAGCATTGTTCATTCACTCCAGACCCAGTGGTGGTAAACTAAATTGTAGCCACACCTTCCCTTTGGCAGACTGATGGAAGCTGCCAATCT